>JAHDVE020006293.1:0-13736 GCA_022606495.2 Halesus radiatus
GGGTTCAAAGCATTTTCTTAATATGTTCTTTAATATTTTTACTGAACTCTCGACTTGACCGTTTGACTGCGGATAGTTTGGGCTGGTGGTGATATGTTCAATATTCCACTCTTACAAAAAGTTTTTGAAAGCTGATTGGAATGGTGGCCCATTATCACTTACTAGCTTATTAAACCTTAAATAGTAAAAATTATTTTACAATGTTTCTGACTTTCACCCTTTTAGAATACTGAATAGATAATACACACTAGAAATGCTATCCACGTAGATTGGATTGGAAACCAACGTAGCCACTGACTTAATATCTTTTGATTCTAATTCCGAGATAATCAATTAAATTACAGAGCTATGTCTCTCTTACACTGCCTAATGTCGTATACTCCATTCCAAACTTATGAGAAATGGAAATCAATTCATAACACCTAATTTTAAAATAACTCAAATGCAAAACCATTATATTTATCAAGCCATAAAAAATTACAATAACCTCACCATTGAAATGCGCTGTATTAATGACCATTCAGAATAAATAAATAAAATTAAACTCTTCTTTAAAAAAACTTACAATCGTAAATATTTCGTACAAAACATTTTATAAATAGAAGTAAATTAAATATTATGTAACTACAAAATTATGAATCGTACTCCCTTATCCAACACAAGAACTCTTATTTTCTGATAAGGTATACACGACCTAGAATACCCTTTAATTAAATATATTTTGTAAATTATTTGTAATGAAACTTATAAGGAATAATTGTAGAATAATTGTAGAAATAAAAATAAAATATAAAAATTGATTTTAAATTCTAAATTTGAAAAATAAAATATAAAAATTGATTTTAAATTCAAAATTTGAAAAATAAAATTTAAAAATATATTTTTAATTCTAAATTTGAAAAATAAAATATAAAAATTGATCTGAAATTCTAAATTTGAAAATTATAAATTTGAAAAATAAAATATAAAAATTGATTTTAAATTCTAAATTTGAAAAATAAAATATAAAAATTGATTTTAAATTCTAAATTTGAAAAATTATATATAAAAATTGATTTTAAATTCTAAATTTGAAAAATAAAATATAAAAATTGATTTTATATTCTAAATTTGAAAAATAAGATATAAAAATTGATCTGAAATTCTAAATTTGAAAAATAAAATATAAAAATTGATTTTAAATTCTAAATTTGAAAAATAAAATATAATAATTGATTTTAAATTCTAAATTTGAAAAATAAAATATAAAAATTGATTTTAAATTCTAAATTTGAAAAATAAAACATAAAAATTGATTTTAAATTCTAAATTTGTAAAATAAAATATAAAAATTGATTTTAAATTCTAAATTTGAAAAATAAAATATAAAAATTGATTTTAAATTCTAAATTTGAAAAATAAAATATAAAAATTGATTTTAAATTCTAAATTTGAAAAATAAAATATAAAAATTGATTTTAAATTCTAAATTTGAAAAATAAAATATAAAAATTGATTTTAAATTCTAAATTTGAAAAATAAAATATAAAAATTGATTTTAAATTCTAAATTTGAAAAATAAAATATAAAAATTGATTTTAAATTCTAAATTTGAAAAATAAAATATAAAAATTGATTTTAAATTCTAAATTTGAAAAATAAAATATAAAAATTGATTTTAAATTCTAAATTTGAAAAATAAAATATAAAAATTGATTTTAAATTCTAAATTTGAAAAATAAAATATAAAAATTGATTTTAAATTCTAAATTATATAAAAATTGATTTTAAATTCTAAATTTGAAAAATATTATATTAAAATTGATTTTAAATTCTAAATTTGAAAAATAAAATATAAAAATTGATCTGAAATTCTAAATTTTAAAATTCTAAATTTGAAAAATAAAATATAAAAATTTATTTTAAATTCTAAATTTTAAAAATAAAATATAAAAATTGATTTTTAATTCTAAATTTGAAAAATAAAATATAAAAATTGATTTTAAATTCTAAATTTGAAAAATAAAATATAAAAATTGATTTTTAATTCTAAATTTGAAAAATAAAATATAAAAATTGATTTTAAATTCTAAATTTGAAGAATAAAACATAAAAATTGATTTTAAATTCTAAATTTGAAAAAATAAAAAACATAAAAATTGATTTTAATTCTAAATTTGAAAAAGGCAAAATATGAAATGATTTTAATTCTAAATTTGAAAAATAAAATATAAGTGATTTTAAATTCTAAATTTGAAAAAATAAAAATATAATAAGTGATTTTTAAATTCTAAATTTGAAAAATAAAATATAAAAAGTCAGATTTTTAAATTCTAAATTTGAAAAATAAAATATAAAAGTGATTTTAAATTCTAAATTTAAGAAAAATAAAAATATAAAAATTGATTTTAAGAGATTCTAAATTTGAAAAAATTAAATATAAAAATTGATTATAAATTCTAAAAATTTGAAAATAAAATATAAAAATTGTTTTAAATTCTAAATTTGAAAAATAAAATATAAAAATTGATTTTAAAATCTAAATTTGAAAAATAAAATATAATAATTGATTTTAAATTCTAAATTTGAAAAATAAAATATAAAAATTGATTTTAAATTCTAAATTTGAAAAATAAAACATAAAAATTGATTTTAAATTCTAAATTTGTAAAATAAAATATAAAAATTGATTTTAAATTCTAAATTTGAAAAATAAAATATAAAAATTGATTTTAAATTCTAAATTTGAAAAATAAAATATAAAAATTGATTTTTAATTCTAAATTTGAAAAATAAAATATAAAAATTGATTTTCAATTCTAAATTTGAAAAATAAAATATAAAAATTGATTTTTAATTCTAAATTTGAAAAATAAAATATAAAAATTGATTTTAAATTCTAAATTTGTAAAATAAAAAATATAAAGAAATTGATTTACTTTTAAATTCTAGAATTTGAAAAAATAAAATATAAAATTGATTTTAAATTCTAAATTTGAAAAATAAAATATAAAGTGATTTTAAATTCTAGAATTTGAAAATTAAATACTTAAAAATTGATTTTAAATTCTAAATTTGAAAAATAAAATATAAAAATTGATTTTAAATTCTAGAATTTGAAAAAATAAAATATAAAAAAGTGATTTTAAAATTCTAAATTTGAAAATAAAATATAAAAAGTGATTTGCAAATTCTAAATTTGAAAAGTATAATATAAAATTGATTTTAGAATTCTAAATTGAAAAAATAAAATATAAAAATTGATTTTAAATTCTAAATTTGAAAAATGTAACATAAAAATTGATTTTAAATTCTAATTTTGAAAAATAAAATATAAAAATTGATTTTAAATTCTAAATTTGAAAAATAAAATATAAAAATTGATTTTAAATTCTAAATTTGAAAAATAAAATATAAAAATTGATTTTTAATTCTAAATTTGTAAAATAAAATATAAAAATTGATTTTAAATTCTAAATTTGAAAAATAAAATATAAAAATTGATTTTAAATTCTAAATTTGAAAAATAAAATATAAAAATTGATTTTAATTTCTAAATTTGAAAAATAAAATATAAAAATTTATTTTAAATTCTAAATTTGAAAAATAAAATATAAAAATTGATCTGAAATTCTAAATTTGAAAATTTTAAATTTGAAAAATAAAATATAAAAATTGATTGTAAATTCTAAATTTGAAAAATAAAATATAAAAATTGATTTTAAATTCTAAATTTGAAAAATAAAATATAAAAATTGATTTTTAATTCTAAATTTGAAAAATAAAATATAAAAATTGATTTTAAATTCTAAATTTAAAAAATAAAATATAAAAATTGATCTTAAATTCTAAATTTGAAGAATAAAACATAAATTGATTTTTAAATTCTAATTTGAAAAATAAAACATAAAATTGATTTTAATTCTAAATTTGAAAATAAAATATAAAAGGTAATTTTAATTCTAAATTTGAAAAATAAAAATATAAAATTGATTTTAGAGATTCTAGAATTTGAAAAAATAAAATATAATAATTGATTTTTTAATCCTAAATTTGAAAAATAAAATATAAAAATTGATTTTAAATTCTAAATTTGAAAAATAAAATATAAAAATTGATTTGACATTCTAAATTTGAAAAATATAATATAAAAATTGATTTTAAATTCTAAATTTGAAAAATAAAATATAAAAATACATTTTTAATTCTAAATTTGTAAAATAAAATATAAAAATTGATTTTTAATTCTAAATTTGTAAAATAAAATATAAAAATTGATTTTACATTCTAAATTTGAAAAATAAAATATAAAAATTGATTTTAAATTCTAAATTTGAAAAATAAAATATAAAAATTGATTTTACATTCTAAATTTGAAAAATAAAATATAAAAATTGATTTGACATTCTAAATTTGAAAAATATAATATAAAAATTGATTTTGCATTCTAAATTTGAAAAATAAAATATAAAAATTGATTTTAATTTCTAAATTTGAAAAATAAAATATAAAAATTGATTTTTAATCCTAAATTTGAAAAATAAAATATAAAAATTGATTTTGCATTCTAAATTTGAAAAATAAAATATAAAAATTGATTTTACATTCTAAATTTCAAAAATAATATATAAAAATTGATTTTAAATTCCAAATTTGAAAAATAAAATATAAAAATTGATTTTAAATTCTAAATTTGAAAAATAAAATATAAAAATTGATTTTACATTCTAAATTTGAAAAATAAAAAAAATAAAAATTGATTTTGCATTCTAAATTTGAAAAATAAAATATGAAAATTGATTTTTAATTCTAAATTTGAAAATAAAATATAAAAATTGATTTTAATTCTAAATTTGAAAAATAAAATATAAAAATTGATTTTAAATTCTAAATTTGAAAAATAAAATATAAAAATTGATTTTAAATTCTAAATTTGAAAAATAAAATATAAAAATTGATTTTAAATTCTAAATTTGAAAAATAAAATATAAAAATTGATTTTAAATTCTAAATTTGAAAAATAAGATATAAAAATTGATTTTAAGTTCTAAATTTGAAAAATATAATATAAAAATTGATTTTAAATTGTAAATTTGAAAAATAAAATATAAAAATTGATTATAAATTCTAAATTTGAAAAATAAAATATAAAAATTGATTTTAAATTCTAAATTTGAAAAATAAAATATAAAAATTGATTTTAAATTCTAAATTTGAAAAATAAAATATAAAAATTGATTTTAAATTCTAAATTTGAAAAATTAAATATAAAAATTGATTTTAAATTCTAAATTTGAAAAATAAAACATAAAAATTGATTTTAAATTCTAAATTTGAAAAATAAAATATAAAAATTGATTTTAAATTCTAAATTTGAAAAATAAAATATAAAAATTGATTTTAAATTCTAAATTTGAAAAATAAAATATAAAAATTGATTTTAAATTCTAAATTTGAAAAATAAAATATAAAAATTGATTTTAAATTCTAAATTTGAAAAATAAAATATAAAAATTGATTTTAAATTCTAAATTTGAAAAATAAAATATAAAAATTGATTGAAATTCTAAATTTGAAAAATAACATAAAAATTGATTTTAATTCTAATTTGAAAAATAAAATATAAAAATTGATTTTAAATTCTAAATTTGAAAAATAAAATATAAAAATTGATTTTAAATTCTAAATTTGAAAAATAAAATATAAAAATTGATTTTAAATTCTAAATTTGAAAAATAAAATATAAAAATTGATTTTAAATTCTAAATTTGAAAAATAAAATATAAAAATTGATTTTAAATTCTAAATTTGAAAAATAAAATATAAAAATTGATTTTAAATTCTAAATTTGAAAAATAAATATAAAAATTGATTTTAATTCTAAATTTGAAAAATAAAATATAAAATTGATTTTGCTTCTAAATTTGAAAAATAAAATATAAAAATTGATTTTAAATTCTAAATTTGAAAAATAAAAATAAAAATTGATTTTAAATTCTAAATTTGAAAAATAAAATATAAAAATTGATTTTAAATCTAAATTTGAAAAATATAATTGATTTTAAATTCTAAATTTGAAAAATAAAATATAAAAATTGATTTTAAATTCTAAATTTGAAAAATAAAATATAAAAATTGATTTTAAATTCTAAATTTGAAAAATAAAATATAAAAATTGATTTTAAATTCTAAATTTGAAAAATAAAATATAAAAATTGATTTTACATTCTAAATTTGAAAAATAAAATATAAAAATTGATTTTACATTCTAAATTTGAAAAATAAAATATAAAAATTGATTTTACATTCTAAATTTGAAAAATAAAATATAAAAATTGATTTTAAATTCTAAATTTGAAAAATAAAATATAAAAATTGATTTTACATTCTAAATTTGAAAAATAAAACATGAAAATTGATTTTAAATTCTAAATTTGAAAAATAAAATATAAAAATTGATTTTACATTCTAAATTTGAAAAATAAAATATAAAAATTGATTTTACATTCTAAATTTGAAAAATAAAATATAAAAATTGATTTTAAATTCTAAATTTGAAAAATAAAATATAAAAATTGATTTTATATTCTAAATTTGAAAAATAAAATATAAAAATTGATTTTACATTCTAAATTTGAAAAATAAAATATAAAAATTGATTTTACATTCTAAATTTGAAAAATAAAATATAAAAATTGATTTTTAATCCTAAATTTGAAAAATAAAATATAAAAATTGATTTTACATTCTAAATTTGAAAAATAAAATATAAAAATTGATTTTACATTCTAAATTTGAAAAATAAAATATAAAAATTGATTTTACATTCTAAATTTGAAAAATAAAATATAAAAATTGATTTTACATTCTAAATTTGAAAAATAAAATATAAAAATTGATTTTACATTCTAAATTTGAAAAATAAAATATAAAAATTGATTTTACATTCTAAATTTGAAAAATAAAATATAAAAATTGATTTTACATTCTAAATTTGAAAAATAAAATATAAAAATTGATTTTACATTCTAAATTTGAAAAATAAAATATAAAAATTGATTTTACATTCTAAATTTGAAAAATAAAATATAAAAATTGATTTTACATTCTAAATTTGAAAAATAAAATATAAAAATTGATTTTACATTCTAAATTTGAAAAATAAAATATAAAAATTGATTTTACATTCTAAATTTGAAAAATAAAATATAAAAATTGATTTTAAATTCTAAATTTGAAAAATAAAATATAAAAATTGATTTTACATTTTAAATTTGAAAAATAAAATATAAAAATTGATTTTAAATTCCAAATTTGAAAAATAAAATATAAAAATTGATTTTAAATTCTAAATTTGAAAAATAAAATATAAAAATTGATTTTACATTCTATATTTGAAAAATAAAAAAAATAAAAATTGATTTTACATTCTAAATTTGAAAAATAAAATATAAAAATAGATTTTACATTCTAAATTTGAAAAATAAAAAAAATAAAAATTGATTTTACATTCTAAATTTTAAAAATAAAATATAAAAATTTGATTTTAAATTCTAAATTAGAAAAATAAAATATAAAAATTGATTTTATATTCGAAATTTGAAAAATAAAATATAAAAATTGATTTTAAATTCTAAATTTGAAAAATAAAATATTAAAATTGATTTTACATTCTAAATTTGAAAAATAATATGTAAATATTGATTTTAAATTCGAAATTTGCAAAATAAAATATAAAAATTGATTTTAAATTCTATATTTGAAAAATAAGATATTTTGTATTTCTTGGGCATTAACTTTCATTTATTTATTCAATTCAGAAAAATGTTTCACAGTAAGAACACTTTGACTGCTCGCGTTGACAGCCAAATTGACAAGCCTTGTTCACATTACATAATATTTGAAAGAAAAAAAAATAAACATACTAATTAAAAAAAAAACAATAAAAAATCATACTTGTGTGAAGTTTGTTGGATAACGGTTATAGAATGTATTTAATATTTTGTATCAAAGACCGAAATATTCATCAAATATGGTGTTTGTTATTAAACAAGGTTGAGAAATAATATGTTAGCATCTCATATCTCAAAAAAACAACATTGAAAAATAAATAAAAAATTTCCCTTTTTGCTTATGTACAATACACAGTACATGCACATAAACTACTTAGCAATTTCTAGACATTTAATTCATAATGCAAATATTAATAATTTGCTACCGGTCTTGAATTACACCTCCGTGTAATTCACCCACCTTCTTAAAAGTACTTAAATTAAAGAAGTACGAAAACACCAATGCCAGATTTTTGAGTTCATCATTATTTTGTATCGGCCATTCGTATGTATTTTATTTATTTATTTATTTACTTTTTTTTGGGAAAATTAACAGCAAATCCATAATTTTCATATACATAACAAAATAAACAATAAATTATGCCAATTATAAATTTTCCTCTGCTGATGATAAATACTATGAGTAAAGTGTGACAATGTACAGTTTTTCATCAATTAGCTTAAAACAATGTCAGTAGGGGGAGGGGAGGGTGGATGGGAACATAGGAGTGGGATAAAGGTAAAAAGATGGTTTAAGTTAATACACCTTTATAAAGTATTTATAAAGGTGAGGCGAATTCATATTTAAGGGGATCGACTTCCTAAAATTCTAACGAAATCACGCACTCCTTATACAGCTGGCAAAGGGGTTGAAATTCCCCCTTAACACCGGCCGCATGCTTAAATTTACGCAACATAAAAAAACACCACCAATATGCGTGTTTTATTTTATTTTGTAGAGCTGGGGCCCAAAAATTAAATATATTTTTCTGTCATATTCTAAAAAATCTAATTTTCCGCAATATGACAATATCAGAAAAGGGATTTGCAAGTAGGAAATTTCGCATTTTAAACCTTTTTTTTCAGTATTGTATATATTCCTGATGAAGGGAGGATCGCTTTCTAAGCAAGTTGATATTTGTGTATATTAATGAAGTGGTGAATACAAAGTAATTTTTAATTAATTAATTTAGACTTTAATTGGTTTATCTCTCCCTTAGTTTTTTTTTACATATCAATAAATGACAGTAGCAGCCTATGAAAATAATCGATCAAAGGCATCCTTATCTTTCTCACGTCCGTCCATGAATTGCTTTGGACATATAAAAAAAGGATAATGTGAATTTATGTTTGGAATAGTGGTGATGTATGTGTTTCGGAGGTCGTTTAGAATCTTAACAAGTAGCTTCGTATCAATTTATAATACGTTTATATTGTCTTTCTCCACAATGCCGTGGGTAAACTCCTGCTAACTCTACTCGAGCGGTGCAAGCCACCTCCAATCTGTTGGGATTTAGACAAGTACTGCACAAATCATATTTTTACGTAACGTTAATTAGGTACCTTTCTTATAGGCCGGTGGTAAGCTTTACAGAAAACAAATTACGTAACGTATTTCTTCTATTTAATAAAACAAACACTTTTTTTATTTATCGCCAACCGGTTTTAAGTAAATAATTTCCCCAATGACTGTATCATATTTGGGGATGCTGTGTGGAGGGTCTTTTAGAGGTTAGGAAGGAGTAAACTTGGGTCTTGAAGAAACCCTGTTGCAGGAGGGATGAAACACAAAGGCCGGTAGATTATTCCACAGCCGAGCTGTTGAACAAAAGAACGAGTCGTAGAAGCGACCCGTTCTCATGTGATAAATGTCAACCAAGTACAAATGTTGCCGAAGGTATAAATGACACTAGTTCCTCAAAGCATCTTCCATCTCAATACCGGTAGAGCAAGGACAGCATTCCCACCTGACCTATGTGCTCCAAAGATTAAAATCTGTTTTTTTTTTTAAATAGTCGATTCTATCAAACCGTCCGCCCGTTTCTGCCGAGACAAGGGTTTTTTTTCAGATATTTTGGGGCTCCCAACCAGAGGTGGCTGCCAAATTCTACGGTGGGTGCACTAAATAGGTATTGGTGAGACATAATATTAAATGACACAATGGAACAGTGAAACAGATCTATAATAATAATAATAATAACAAAGCATTTATATAGCGCAGTTTTGTGTTGTTTCACTTCAAGTGCGCTTTACTATAATTAAACTTTAAAATGATTAAATAACTCCAAAATTGAGGACAGACAGACAGACAAACAGTCAATTATATATTTAAAGATATTATGTCAAACAACAAAATAATTGCTTTTACGAAAACATATATTTCTAAGTTATTTAGTTGAAAACGCACAGGTCGACTATTACGCAACTGCTATATATATATAAATTCATGGTTTTTATTTAAAAAAATTATATCACGGTTTTTTTTTTAAATTTTATTTAAATATAATTTTAATAATGTTATTAATAATTTCTGTCAGTTTTTTCTAGTTTTTTATTATTGTGATAGCTGTTTCGGCATTCAAGGCCATTTTCAAACTTGCGGTTAAGCCACATTGCGATGACTTAGTTGTATGATTTTATTTCCTCCCACCCAATTCTAATTTGGACGGTGATTAAAATGATTTATTACAGGTAGTTAATTATTCTGTGGGGTACTTATATTTTTAATGTGTTTTCCCCGCACTTAAATGAAAATGTATTCTTAATTGATTTATTTAAATGTGGTATATTGTTTTAGTAGTGTGAACATGCTTAGAAGTGGGGAATAAATAATTTTCCTTACTTTATTAATTAATGCTATATTAGGATTATTCGTTAGATTAAGTTTCTAAAAAAATAATTGGAGTTCTACGAATAGAACACAAGAACAATTAATAATGTATAAAGGTTTTATTTGCTGTACTTTCAAGCGTGGTACACACTTTAAGTTTCGCCCTGGTGAAATTCCACCATTCAGAAACTTTGCTTTTTTTATATGAATACCGCACAAGAGTCTCAAACTGCTCCCAACCGTTTGGAGCCAGTGAGACTATGGCATTCCCAATTGGGGAATGTTGTGAGGCTGAAGGTATTGGGAAGGGGAAGGAGAAAGGGAGAGAAAGGTGGGGATAAGGGGAAATACCTGGCTATTCAGATCTGGTCACCAAACATGGCTAAAAGCCATTTCAAGCAAAGTTTCAATTTTGAATGGTGGTCTTTCCAGGGGATACTGAGTATCTTCCACTCTGGAACGTGCGCAATATATGTTTTTTAATACATGATATCCCAAACTGCTCCCAACCGTCTGGAGCCAGTGAGACTATGGCATTCCCAATTGGGGAATGTTGTGAGGCTGAAGGTATTGGGGAGGAGAAGGAGAAGGGAGAGGGGAAGGTGGGGAAAAAGGGAAATACCTGGCTATTCAGATCTGGTCGCCAAACACGGCTAAAAGCCATTTCAAGCAACGTTTCAATTCTGAATGGTGGTCTTTCACCAGGGCGATACTGAGAGTATCTTCCACTCTGGAACGTGCGCAAATATGTTATATATTATTTTTAAATTAATTAATTGTGAAACACAAATTAATTAAATAAAATTTACTTGCGCACGCCGGGATTTGAACCCGCGACCTTCGGATTCGTAGTCGAGAGCCTTACCCCTCGACCATGGAGGCCGGCTTAATATGGTAGCCGTGTTTAGTGACCAAATCTGAAAAGTTAGGTTCTTCTCAACCTATTCTGCTCCCTTCTCCCTTTAGCCTCACAATATATCCCAAGTGTGGATGCATTCATACAACTGGCTCCGGGCAGTTGAGACTCTTGTATGCAACGATATTACACTTATCGATTAATCTAATCTTGTACACGGATTCACATTTAAAAAAGACTTTCGTCAGAATATTTGCATATTCAAATGTATATTAGGTCCACGTTACAATATTGTATCACTTAAAATAGTTTATCCGTAAAATATTCAATATTCTCTATTTAGATAATTGATTGAAATAAATTATCAGTATAATCACTATCGGCTACTAAGTATCTACTAGCCTACAACCTTCCGCGTGTTTACACCTGGTATTATGCTAATGGAGAATTATTTACGTTAGCTAACTTAATAAAACTCCCTAGCAACCTACCAATTCAGGAGAAAACACATTAGTTATTTGTCAAAACCTCACGAAATGGAAATGATTATTTTATAGCTATGATAATATTTATAAAATGGTAGTGTTTCTGTAACTGGGGTTCGTGTAAACCAGTAGTTCTAAACTTATTATTTATGTATTATTATGAAAAGTAGGATGGTCAGGTAGCGGGAAATGCACCACGATGGGCGTCAGTATTATGAAAATGAGGGAGGGAGAGGAGGAAGAGGAAGGTTAGGTAGGAAAAAAGTTGGATAACCAGTATTATGAAAAGGGGTGAATGAATATGGGAAGAGGAAGGTTGGGTTACAAGGGGAAGTTATGGGAGACAATTATATCGGCAGGATTTACCCTGGAGATGGCCTCTTAGATGTGAAGTCTGGTCCGGACATTAGTTAGCTCAGATCGGCAGTGGCATTAGGTTCTCATCGTTCAGGGTCGTGAATCGATCACAATCTTATAATTGGGTTGAGGGCCTCTCTAATTCTACGTTAAATGAGTCAAGTGAAGTGCTTTCAAATCTCAGTGTTTATTGTAAAAGTCGGACAAACATTGTGGGTTAAGAACAATCGAGTAGTTAGTAGAAAAGTCCTATTCCAGACATGATTCTATCGTAAAATTCTCTCTTTCTGATTTAAATCTCTAACCGGGTATTACAAATACAGGGCCATCATTTCGTTACATAACAGTATTTTATTCCAAAAGTACATTTACAATAGTTAAAACCAATGTATTTTCTCGAGCGGTTTTACCAATGCTGTGTGTCTGGGCGTTAAGTCCTAAAACGTTCGCAGTTTACGAGCTTTACGTAGGTTTCGTAACCTGTTTTTTTCTTCTTCTGAATAATAATTCGATATTAATCACTGGAAAAAACTTTGTATAAAAGTATAAAGGGTACTTACGGTATGGATGCATTCCACTCAATTTTATTGTTTTCTGCAGCACTCACCTCGTAAATTATGTATTGCTTTTGTAAGTACAAATTGATTTGTTTTAACAGTTGCACTGGCGGGAGTTCGAATTACAATAATAACTTGTGTGATCGCAGGAAGGAACGGGGAACGGGAAAAAAATAAAAAATAGTTAGTTCTGGATCACCAAAAGTCCTGTGCCTGTGCGCTCTTGTGAAATTTCCAGGAAAACGATTTTTTTTTGTACTACATCCGGAATATAGATATGGCCATTCAGAAGGTAATGTACTGTTATCGGTAAAGCAGTTTTTCTTCTGTCTGTGAGGCTATTAATATCTAGCATACCAGACGGGAAGGCTTGGGGATATTACCAGAGATAGTACCTGATGACTCGATATCTCAAAAACTTATTTTATGTCCATGGACCCCTTCTCATAGCAAAAACCTCACCATGAATCCTTAGTGAATTAACTTTACACAGCTGCATAATAGAAACATTACAAAATTAACTTCGAATGGCGAATAGTGATGTAAAAATAAGATATGAAAGAAACATTTTGATTTTAAAAGTAGTGTTTATTTAAAATATTGTTTTAATATGCAAAAACACTTTTTTTCAATGAGGGCCGGCCCTGCCCATAGGAACCACTTTGAGAACCTCTGGTATAGACACTGTAGACGCTTTATTAGATTTTATCTTCCTGGATGCGATTTGTCGATAAGAAACAGATTGAGATGTAAGGTTAAATTAAATTGTAGTAGCGAACAGGAACATTAAAAAAACTGATTTTCCTGAAAATAAATGTCATGTTAGTTTTTCACTACTAT
>JAHDVE020006294.1:0-31319 GCA_022606495.2 Halesus radiatus
AACCGCCCCGTGTGTGCTAAAGGGATTTTTTTTTTAAATATCCAAATTTAACGCCACCTGTGATCGCCAATTTTTATAATAAATTAAATAATTTTCGTAATTCAGAGATATTCTTGAATTTTATCTTTGTTATTATATACGCACGTACAGGCGTTCTTAAGAGGAACGGCTGGGCTATCTGTTTCATACATTACTTAATTTTGGATTTGAGGTCAAAATACCCATCCAAACTGAATGATATATATATATATTTTTTTATTTAATGGTTTAGTAAATATCTAGTACAGGTGAGAAATATTTTATTTACTTTTGTTTTAAATTATGAAGTATATGCCATGAAAAAAATCAATGTTCATAATTATAGAGGCAACTTAGAAAATTATTTTCGGGTTTATCGTATTTTAACAAAAAAAACTATCATATTTGGTATGTAAATATGATTACGTAAAAAGAAATATAAAAACAAAACATTAAAAAAGAGGTTTTTTCAAAATTTGTGATCCAACGTAAATTGGTCGTTTTAATTTAATTTAAACTCCACCATAGTGCTCATTTTTATTTATTTTATATTTCATTATATTTTCAAAGCAGACGAGGTAAAACTTTTTTTTAAATCACCCTTAGCCCCCAAATAATTGTTAAAGGTGCCTCTAAAAACACCAAAAATCAATTCCTTTAATATTCCTATATTTCATAATGTAAAACAAAAATAAATATCATAAATTACTTCTAATCCGTACTAGATATTTACTATACTTTTTGATGAAAAAAAGATCATTAGGTTTAGGTGAGTATTTTGACCTCAAATCCAAAATTAAGTTTTGTATGAAACTTTCTCAACTCACTTACAAACTGGATGAAAACGTATCGTGTAAGAACGTCTTAAGAGCTCTTTATTGTTTACATATTTTTTCACATTATGGTCTACGTCTTAAACTTTAGGTATAATTATGTATGCTATGTAAAAACCGAAAGGACATAAAAATTAAATAAATAATAATTTTAAGTTTAACAATTGAGATGAATTGTTTGCACACACGGAATATGAAAAGGAATACATTGTTATAGTAGGTTTGAAACTCAATTCCTTCAAGAAACTTATAAAAGTACATAGGTACTGTATGTGTTAGTATTACAATAAAATATTGTAAAGGAATTGAACTTGACACCCGTCAACAAACAATTCATTTTAATATTTAAAAGCATTACAAAAGTTCTAAAATATTTAAATTATTATGTTATGTGGGGACTGCTGCCCTTATACTGTCAATGTTTGGAAACGCACTTTCTACTTAATCATTCGAGTTCCCAAGGGGCTGTCGTCGCACTGTTTGGACACGCACACAATTAAGTTCACTAAATCAGTACGTGATTGACAGGACAGTGATTTAGTTACAACTAACCACTGTCCTAAAAACTATCCACGTGTAAACAGGCCAGTATATAATACTGAACGAGGAAGAGAGAACTGTCAAGGTTCTCTCTCCCTCGGAAGACGCGAACCTCACTGACCTCACTGACCTAACTGTCCCACTCGCATCCGGTGCAGTCGCAGTCGCGAGTCACTGTAAAACAACAGATCCGTCGTTTATATATCAATAAACAGAACGCATTGCCATTGTAGAAGAATGTCCCCTTTATCAGATTCCCGGAGACACATCTTCAGCTCTGAACTATGGCTGGATGCTGGATAACCTCAGCATCCCTCTTTGATCTCTACCAACTCTCCTTGCTCCTCCCTCCACCATGCGAAGAAGAAAAATACTGAAGATTGACTGGAATTTCTGGGTCATCGCAACGTCAATTCCGTGATGAGCTATGGAGCTTTGAACAATCCAAAGACGACATATCTAAATAGTTTGTTCCATATTTATCAATAACAATTATTGTTCAATAGTTCAAAAGTACTGAGAACTCGGGCAAATCCGGGTAGTGAAGCTGGTATTACCTACGTCTTACATAATCTATAATCTATCTATCTTCTTCTTCTATTATGTAAAGAAGAATATCCCGGGCCGGTGGTGTTTGTTTGTTTTGTATACAAATCTACAGTTTAATTCCGAGCTCGATGAAATTTTGCAAACTTGATCTCCAAAATAAGATGAAAACTACTAGGTAAGGGTAGGGATAGGGAAAGAGTAGGGATCAATGGCGTGCAATCCACAAAGGCTGAAAAGCTACACCTTCCCTAAGAAAAACGGCGCATAAAAATAAATTAAATGATAAATACGACAAATTTCTGACATTTTTTTACATGAATTCGGTAAGGAACTACGCTCATTTATTCAGTTAGCTACGACAATCATACAATCACCATTTACAAATGCTTAATTCATATTTCAAACCCAAACTTAAAAAATTATACATCGCCTACCTTTCGTCGTAGAGCAATGCTTGCCACTGGTAGGGGTAGGGGTAAGGGTAGGGATATGGGTAGGGGTAATGGTAGGGGTAGGGGTAGGGGTAGGGGTGAAAGGTGGGGTGGGAGTGGGGTGGGGTGAGGGGTGGGGGTGGGGGTAGGGGTAGAGGGGTGGGGGTAGGGGTGGGGTGGGGGTGGGGAGGTGGGGTGGGGTAGGGGTGGGGAGGGGGTGGGGTGGGGAGTGAGGTGGGGGTAGGGGTAGGGGTAGGGGTAGGGGTAGGGGTAGGGGTGGGGTTAAGGGTGAAGGTAGTGGTAGGGGTAACACATCACAACCTCTAAACTTTAGTCAACCATTCCTAACCCCTGTCAACGCCGGGTAAATCGAGTATTATATAATTTATTGTGTGACTAATGTTGCGTTTGAAAATACCGTGCTACTTTCAAGTTGGAATGTATTTTACGATAAGATATGTCTATTTCCATCTTCATAAGCCAGAGGATTTATTTTTGGAGAAAATAAATATTACATAATAAGTAAGTACATTGGTATCTAACTAAATTCACTCTTATGACTATTACGTTGAGTTGTGTGACGTCTGGGGAAACTGTGATGCTGCCCATTGTTGGGAGGATGAAGATGCGGGGAAAGAGAAGGTCTAGAGGAAGGTTGGGAAGTCCCGGTCACTAATGCCAATAATTCAAGTAACGTTTCGGTTCCTAATGTCGGTCTCTCACCAGGGACCTTATTCCGGTAAATAATAATAATAAATATTTGGATGATTTGCGTGGCGCCGTTTTTGTGAAAAATCACCTCAGGGGCACTGTACACACATAAAGGGTGTTTTTTTAGAGGTATACAAATTCAAAATGAAAAAAAACACATTAAGATAGTGTTAATGTCTATGATATTGGCTTTATTAGTTCTATTTAGTAGATAATATTGTATATATATTTAATAGATAATTTTATGCCAACTGGCAAATTGACAGTCTGCAGAAACAATGTTGCCCGTTTAAAAACCAAACCTCTAAAAAAACACCTATATATATATATATATAATATTTTTTTTAATGCTATATCTTATCACTAACTATAGATAATCTATTATTATAACTTATAGCCAACAAATTGCATTCACTAGTTCATTGATCTGTAATATTAAACTATATGTACAATGCATTTGACCAATGAACGTCATGCCGTGTTAAAACATACAAGCTATTAATTTTATGTTCAGGCAGATAATATTACACGGGACCATACTTACCTGGGAGGTAACTTGCAGGTTCTTTTTAAGGATAAGACCTTATCCTTGGGCTTAGACTTTTTTGCCTGCGGTTCAGGTTCTCTCGGAAGACAGGTGTCATTCAGCGAATGACATTCTTTTAAAATAGCGATATTTACGCAGTGTCAAAAAAATTAATCTATTAAATGAACTGAATTAACGAAATTGCGATTTTTGTAAAGTAAAAGTATCTATGCCAAAAGCCCGAAATATCAGATAAAGGTGGTTTAAATTCTAAAAATTGTAATAAACTACAAGTGATCAACAGTAAGTATATAATAATAAACGTGTATTATGTGTGATGCACCTGTAATTTTTAATAATACTGTAATAATTAACGGTAGGGGTAGGGGTAGGGGTAGGGTCAGGGGTAGAGGTAGAGGTAGGAGTAGTGCGGTGGAAGTAGGGGTAGGGGTAAGGGTAACCCATCATAACCTCAAAACTTTCCTCCAATCCATTCATAACACGGGCCACGCCGGGTAATTCAGCTAGTATTAAATGTTTTATTTGCACAAATTTGTATTAGGTTTTAATTTTCCATGTAATTTCCTTGTGCGTAGAACAGTGATGAATGTGTTACGATTTTTTGTTTTTCAAAATCAACACATTTATGAATCGGCACACTTTAAAAATGTGGTTCATCTAAGATCTAACCTAACCTAATAAATTATTAGGTTAGGTTTGATTAGGTTATCGGGTTAGTTTTTTTTTCGTTCTTTTAATGACTTTATATCACTTTTAAAGAGTATGCCGATTCATACCTGTGTTGATTTATCATGAAACCGTTCAAAATAATACCTACATGAAAACATTATTTTCAAATACAGACAAGCGATAAAGTATTGTACCTACGGATATTTTTATTATTATAAAGGTAGGTACTGGAAATGTGCTTCTGTAGAAACAAAATTTATCAGTTTTCATATTGGCAAGTCAAGTTACATCACGGGCAACTATTGTCAGTTTAACTTAAGAACAACCTGGTACAGTTCCAAATTTGGTTCCTACTGCGCATACCCACCCCCTCGCATGCGTCCCATCTCCCGCGCACGGCTGCGACGGCCATGTAACTCCGCCCATACACGCGTTTCTGAGATATTAACCCATTCATACCGTGGATGTTCAGTCAAATTATCATAATATTATAAATTTCGGATTAATTTCCTAGCTGTTTTAATGAACCTGATGCCACATAAAATGCAATATGTATATTTTAATATTATAACCATAATTATTTAAATGTATAAAATGAGTTTAATTTGTGTTTGTAGGTAGGTAATACAGAATAAAAAAATACTGTTTTTGAATGTGTTAACGTGGATACGAAGTCGCGGAGAAAGTAGTGGGGGAAAGGGGCAGGACATGCGCGCTCACAGGTCGTTCTAATGATGGACAGGGTATAGTTATGTTATGTGCTACAATTTCTGGACGAGATTGTCATTGCTATCACATCAATAATTAATGACTTTCACTTTGCACCATCGATATATTTATGTTTGGTCGATGTTTTGCATGAATCGAAGCTAAAGTGCCAAAGATTTTTATATTATGTTCAACTTAGAATAGGAATTATCTGTTACGAGGAATTCATAATATAGGTTGAAAATAGAAATTGTTAAATCACATCTCGACCGTGACTTCGGTCATGTACGCGACGTCAAATATTTATTTCACAGAGCGCAGTGCGTACATTCACATGCACATTCATTCGCCCTAAAACAAAACAAAAACATTCTTTGCGCGAACTGAATGAGTGCAAACAGACTTTTCATATTTCATCTGGCTCGGAGCCATTCATATTATTTTTGCAAATTAATTATAATGACCTAGGACTGTGTTCTAACACGCCACCAGAACCAAAAAGTTACGTAAGTCCAAAAGTAGATATTATGTATTGTGTGTCTGTAATAATAGTTACATTTACATGTAATAAAACAGTTTTTTTTCCAAATTTACGTACAGAAAACACGCCAAGTACAAAGCTAATAAGTAAGTACCCACTTAAATTGTTATAATAGGTTAATAATTTCCCCACCTATTATTTGAGAACCGCGTGATTCGGTCTAGATTAGAGGTGGGCGTTTCAGTTTCATTTTCAAAATAACCGAAACCGTTTCGGTTTCACAAAATAAACGGTTTCTAGAAACCGTTTAAAAATAACGTTTTTTTTTCATATACATAAATATAAAATAAATAAAAGTTATCGTCTGTTATAATTACGTTGAATGATAAAAAGTAATATATGTAGGTTGTTTAGATACTATAAATCATAGGCTTCATGGCTTCCTATTAAAAAAATATATATGAACTTACCAATATGTGAGGACGGGGTTGGGGTCAACTTTAGCGATAATTTAAAATAAAGTCAATCACAAATAAGGCCACAAAAGTATGCACACACTCTGATAATATTATATACTTCAATTATAATAACGGCCAACTGAGATTCAATATTAGTACTACAGCATTCATTTATATTATTATTACATTACTTTATTTTTGGGTTAAATATTTTAAGTTAACTATTTTTATGAGTTTTAAAAAATTCAAAATTTATTAATATTCAAGAACATCAGTTGCTCGACTTTTTTAGATTTTAATCTTGTTCTTCTGTCACTTAAAATTAATCCTGTCTTTGAAAACATTCGCTCACATGGAACTGACGTCGCCAAGAAGTTGCATTTGTTGCGGAATATTTTGGATAGATTGGGGTACACATATTGATTTTGTCTCCACCATTCTAATGGGTTATTTTGTCGTGGCAATAAGGGTTCTTCCAAAAACATTATCACTTCTCGTGATGCTCTGGAATACGAGGAACTGGCGATGCTATGGTGTTCACAATCGGTATCAAAGTCAAATAGAATTGATAGTTCGGGACGTTTTGTGGGGGTAATATTAACACATTGTGGTATTACCTTAACTTCTCCCGCTTCTGCATCTAAGAGTTCAATGACTAAATCGATAGCTTTCATCTTATCATTCTCAGCCGCTGACGTTATTTTAAATGCACGCGCTTTGAATCTCGGATCCAATAATGTGCACAATTCTAAGGATTCATTTTGATCAATGTCTTTGAATCTATCATTTATTCCTAATATTAATTTTGCCACGACTTGTTTTGCTTGTGCACCTAAAATTTCTTTCGATAAAATTTAACAAACTTTCAATAGGCCCGATGTTAAAACAATAACAAGACTGCCAGTCATGTATTTTTCCCCGCTGATGTTTTTCGTAACCTGCTCAAACGGTTCCCAAATCTCGATTAATTGCTTGCACAGTTTCCAATCTTCAGGTGCAAGACACGGTAGATTTTTGTTAATTACCGCTATCGTACATTGTACAGGTTCTTGAAGCTCCGATAAGCGTTTTAACATATAATATGGTGAATTCCATCGTGTCGGAACTTTTTGCAGTAACTTCTTTGGTTGTACAACCCCCGAATTTAATTGATATTTTAATAATTTTTCAGTAGACAGGTTACTTTTTTTGAAATGTCTAACGATTGTTTTAAATTTGAAATTCTGAAACAATTTTTAACGCATCTTTAACAACAAGTTTATTTTATGTGCATAACAGCCAAAGTGTTTCCACTTGAGAATGTCATTTATAGTACCCTTGATGTTAGATGCATTATCGGACACAACAACTAGCACCTTTCCACCTAACTCCGACTTTTCCACGACCCTTTTTAATTCTTTAGCCAACTCTACACTTGTGACAGAACCCAGTAAAACGGTTTGAAGTTCAAAATTTTTCGTAAAAAAGTGTGCCGTTATAGCCATGTAGCTCTCGGTCGTAGAAGAAGACCAAAGATCTGTAGTTAAAAAAACACTCGTTGCCTCAGCTTTTAACAAGTCTACAACTTTAAGAACACATTTATCGTAATGCAATGACAACAAATTATTTGACACGTATTTTCTGCTGGGTAAAGTGTATGATGGAATTACACCAGCCATCAATTTGACGAAACCACTATCTTCAACCATGCTGAAGGGTTGAAGATCTTCTATAAAGAGGCCCATAACCAAATCGTCAATTTGTTTCTTCTCCTGCGAACTAATGTTTTTTGGAATAAAAGACAATATTTTTAATGAAAATAAAACAATAACTTTGTTTATAACCACGAAAATTTTATTTAATTTTATTACGACCGACCGGTTTCGCTTAAGATAAGCATCTTCAGGGTACAAAAATTAAACGTTTAATTTTTGTACCCTGAAGATGGTCTTTTTTCCAAGAGAAAAACCTGAAGTGCTGGCTATGACCTGTGATTTTTCAACTGGCTGAGCTGATAATTCAGAAGCACTCACACTCATACTTGTTTGATCACTTTCGGTTATAGTTTGACTAGCCACCCTAGCCAGCGGAAGAATCACATTTTGCCGACCAGAGATTTCCGAATTGAACAAAGTTAAATGTACTAGGGGATGTTTTCTCTTTAGGTGCATTTTCAAATTAGACACAGTAGATTTAAATGAAATGCGCGTCTTACATATATTACACGAGGCCAAATCATCCCCAACAGTTTCGAAATGTGTCCATAGAACACTGACCTTTCTGCGTTTATGCGACGACATCATAGAAGTAGGTAAAATAGTCTTGATATAATAATAACAAAAAATTATAAAACTGAACGAGGAACGACGGCACTTGTCAATGTCGCGTTAAGACAATTTTTCGCATACTAAACTTATTGATAATTTAACTTCATCTCTTTATATGGTCTATAAATAATGTGTAATGATGGCCTGTCCAAAAAGAGAAAATATGTGTAAAAAAAAAAAAAATAATAATAATAAATAATAATAAATTCGTAGAATAGACGTAATATAAGAATAATATAAGAATAGGAAGTAATATTTGAACAGCGCCCCTGAGGTGATTTCTCACAAAAGCGGCGCTATAAAAATCATCCGATTATTATTATTATTAAACTGACAAAATGCTCAAATATTAAATCTCCCCAAATAATATACTTTATGACTGCATGTATGGATTGAAAAAGGAATCTTCCAGAATGATCTAAAAATCGAAACAATAATAAGCAAACCTTGTTCTTGCGTATTCCGATATCACCTAAAATGTGGCACTGAACAATCGAAGATTATTATTTTCCCGGTGCCATATTTGATATTACCAAAATGCTCGGGCCCTTTTTGGAAAGATAATATTGATTATCTGCGACATTTTATTATTATTACTTACTTGAGACAAGCCATAAACAGATCTGTCGGCTTTTTTGTAAACATTCGGGTTTGAATTGCCTAGCCAGATTAAGTAAAGGCGAATAGTAAAAATTAGAACGTTTTGTGTAATGAGCCACAATTCACTACGATAAATAGTTTAACCTTTTTTCTACGTTACTAACATTAGCTGGTGGTGGTTCATTATATTGTATTTCATGAACACTATCTTTTTACTTCAGAGATGGATTGCACTCGATGAAGTACGTACCCACGAAAGGAAAAGAGATCGCATCAAAAGGAACCGTGTTTGCTTGAGAATATATATTTTTTTATCACTAGTAGGTCTGCCGTTTCTGTACATTACAATCATTACATTATTTTTTTTCTTCTAGTCTAAAAAACGCTTACCTTCTTCTTTCAAGTCGAGATACCCCGGCTGATATTATACGCGAATATACGGCATTTATTACTACGCTAACTAATTAACCATCATGCTTTTACGCAGCAGGGATAGGCAGAGAGGATAGACCGCCACACAAATCTGTCTCGGTATAGACTCCTTGCTTCATTCACATTCATATAGCGTATTATAACCTACTCCAGTATGTATTTGCTTCACTTGATTATGTCATATATTCTTCGGGTGTCCCCGACTTCTTATACCATTATCTTCCACGCCATATATTCTCTTTATACCTCTCTTCGGTCATCCGCTCAACGTGCCCAAAATATCTAAGAGTCCTTTCTTAATCTTAACAATTACGGAGAAAATAGTTATCGTTCCCATAATTTAAATTCATAACCATGAAAGATAAAAATAATACCATGGTTGTAGGACAAATTGATTTTTCTAGATTAGTACTTATCTGCAGTTCTGAAATACTAAAACAACAAAAAAAACAGCTAAAATCCTTATAAAATTATTTTTAGAAGTTGATGTCCACGAAAAATTAAGGTAAAAAGTAGCTCCCAAACTCGAAAACGTTGGAAACCATTCTACGTAATTATTAAACTACAACATTTCGCGGTGAACGATGCGGCGAAAGCGTTTGTTTGCAACGGGTCACGGCAAATATCGCATGGCGTTGCAGTCGGGCGTTTAATTTTTTCGAAGCCGTTTTTCGTAGCCGTTTTTCGAATAAGCGTTTCACGAGAAAGCGTTTTACAAGAAAGCGTTATTTGTAACGGGTTACGGCATTTCGCGTTTAGCGTTGCGGGCGGGCGTTGCGGGAGGGCGTTACATTTTTTAAAGCGTTTTGCCGCAACGGTCAGAAACGGGGTGTTGGGAAAAAGCGTTTCACGCGAAAGCGTTCGTTTTCAAACGGTTTACGACGGTTACGAGTTTAGTAAATGTTGCGAGGAGCTGTTTTAAATGTTTCGTGCGTAATTCTCAAGCGAATTATCCTCTACTGGAATCATTTCGCGCGGGTTTATTGCAGACGTAGTTACAGATTTTTTAAAACGGTTTTTCTAAAATCCTCGAAACGGTTTCAACCGTTTCCTAACTTAAACGCTTTCATAAAAACGGTTTTACGTTTTTTTACTCACCTCTAGTCTAGATGTAACCCAGAGGTCGGCAACGCGGCACTCACGGAGTTATTTATCACAATCTCACTGGACACAAGGTTGAGGAGGACATGTAGCTCCCGCCAAAACATCTTCTCCACAAAGTTGTCAAAGATCCAAAGTTGTGCAATAGATAAAATTTGGTTTCGAATCAAACTGAGAACTCGATTTTGGTTTTGGGTTAAACTGAGAACTCGAACTTTTTTTTAAATTTAAAATATTTTATTTATCTATCTATTTTACATTTTTATTGTTTCCAACTTGCTACGCTAGCTTGGGCCGTGTTATAGCAAGTAATACATTTCGTTTCGTGATAAATTCAAATAAAATTATCTATTTTGTGAACATAATAACATATGTGTAGTACTCTTTACATTATTTAATATAAAAACATATTTAAGAAGCCTATAATAAAAAAAGTAGATTTATATAGTAAAATTAAAAATAAATATACTCATAAATATACAGTCCAATTCAAAAACAACACAGAAAAAGTTTAACTACATAGGAATAAATCATTTTAAATAAATTTACAAATAGACTGAAACAAATCTATGCGATGATATACATGATACTTTCAGTTGCGGAGAGATCACTAATTAAAATGTGTCTTTTTTTAGCTGAAGAAGCTCATGATCAATGTCAACGTGTAATGCAGTAGAAGCAGAGGAAAATCACCAATACATTGGACTGGTATCAAGTATCACAGGGGTCCGGAACGTCGGTGTCCGTCGCTGTGGGTCTCCACCATGACAACCATGACCACCATAGGTCTACACGCAGGTCAGGGCCGTGGGGAGTAGAAAAGCCAAGGAGGCAACGACTCAAGAAGACGAATGGTTTATTACGTATTTCCTGTCTACCTTCTATGAAACAATCTGTTTACAAGTTAATTATTGTATGTTTATATTAATTTTTATGCCAATTTTTCGTAAATAAATAATTTTATAAAAATGTACTTTCCATCTATCTAGAAAGAAGTGCCAGCTTGGTCAGTCTATTCTGACCCGTCATTGAAAGCAAATACCTACCCTAGATTAAAATGCGCACAGATTTTTACATTTGATGGCAACTTGCTACACTAGCGCCTCTAGCCGCCGGGGATGTACGAATTAGTTTTTTCAAACATTTCATGCAATGAGGACATTTAAATATTTATATTCATATTTATTGTCAAAAGAAGTCTAAAAATCAGAAATTAAAGAAAAATTCTCATAATTTATTAAATAAGTATTTTATTCCCTTTGTAAACCACCAGATCGAGCGCAAACAGCAGGCGGCGGGGCTTATAACTGTTAGTACAAACCTAATAACTTTCGTTAATATTTTTCATTTATGAACAAAAAAACAGTAAAGTTATGAAGGTTACCTAATAATTATTTTATGAATTTTCAATTTATTCATTTAAATAAATTTCACATAAAATCTCTTAAACTGTATGAAAAAACCGATTCGTACATCCCGGGAAGCTAGAGGCGTTAGTGTAGCTTGTTGCCATCTTAATAGCAATTGGTATTTGATAAGTGTACTTCTCCTTTAACGTATCCACTTCTTTTCACACAGAAAGTGTCCTTGTGTAGCAGATCACCACTCATTCAATCAAGTAACCAGCAACTTGCACAGAACCCACATGTTATCTCTTAATATAGCATAGGGCAATTAGCTAAAAATAAATCAAAATAATTTTACATGATTTATTCCGATTGCAAAAGGTTACTAATCTCTGAACTAAATTGTTTTACCACTAGAAAGGGTGTAGTAACTACCTTCCCCGTTTTCACAGTAGAACGCAATTTTGATGCTACTGAAAACGTTTATTTTCTTCAAAGCTCTAGAAAATTTATACATAATAGTACTACACTGGATAAAATTGTTTACACCCATGCTCCATGTCAATAATAACATTTAAGAAATCTATAATTTTATCAGATATTTACATAAATTTTGCTAGTTTGATTCTGACGAGTTGGATACGAGCGAATTCTATTGGTTGGTTGCAACCTTGCTGCAGAGAGCAGAGCGCCAACACAACAGTATAGAAACGACCTGTCGTGCACAAAATTGTTTAATTTTACGAAAAGTCTGTTGGTGACAGTTGTGTCAGTGGTTTACGTGTGGATTAATTTAGAAAATATGACAGCAGCGCCGATTAAAGAAAAACAAATTCCAAATGGGATTAAATTCCTTTTCGGGGGCCTCGCTGGGTATGTTTTTCATTTATATTTTTTAAATTTAATGATTTATTTTTCATCTTGAATGAAAGATAATCATCTGTTAATGACAGCCAATTGTGACAATTATCTCAACGTTGCATTGGAAAAACCTTTTCATATTTAAAAAATATGCTAATGTTTTTCTTTTAAAGTTTTTCCGGTAAACGTTTTTATTTGAAGGTCACGGTTATCTCTTTTTCATTATGAAATCTATTTTTGTAATTACTGGGATTCACACACGCAACTTCCGCTTTTATGCTTGGGAAATTTATTGTACATTTAATTAATTTGTGTAATAAAAAAAATAATATACCCTTTCTTATTTTTTGAAAATTATGTATCAGTGTAGTAATGGTGCACTAGATTTATGATAAAAATAATGCATAATGATTTCTTATCATGCTGCTCTTGTCTCCAAATAGACATTAACTTATAAATATGATTAGGTATCTATAATTGTGTACTGAGGACCGGCATACAAATTATCAATAATGTCCATAATTAAACAACAATAGAGATGTGTCCAGTGCCCAGTGGCTAGGAAACTTGGATTACCACAGCAGTTAATTTCCCTTTTCAGCACGAGTTATGTTATATGAAAAGTTCTGATTCCTTATATGTTTTACGTCCAGCGTTGACAAGTCAAGCTGTCAGAATTTTGTAATAATGTAGTCCTATCTCACAGTTATTGCAAACATAGTAGGAAACGTAATAAATTTAATAAAAATCTATATTATTGTCTTGTAAAAACTGATATCATTTCAATATCAGATAAGAATGGACATAAGTGGTCATAGTCAGTGGCGTTCACAGAGTTTTTAATCAAGATAGGCTGTAGGAAAAACAGAAAATTAATTAATATTAAAC
This sequence comes from Halesus radiatus, assembly GCA_022606495.2. NCBI lineage: Eukaryota > Metazoa > Arthropoda > Insecta > Trichoptera > Limnephilidae > Halesus > Halesus radiatus. Next base: position 13,480 of record JAHDVE020006294.1, read on the forward strand.
AACTTACCACAGACGTGGAATGTTTTCATGAAAGAAAGCAAATTTAATATGTTAAATATTTCGTTAATTTCGTAGTAATGTTGTATTAATTAATAAAGGTACCAACAGATGGTACTGATTGCCACATTTGTAATTTTCACCCTAAAGGCATCGCCTTTTTCGACACTAACATAAACGAATCTGCCTTGAATGAGAATCGCGCACACAACATTTTTTGTGTTGAATGAAGACAACATTTCAATATGGCATGTGCATCATTTTGCATGCTCAGTTCCTACTTGATTTCTTCCAATAATTTAATAAATTTCAATATTATTTATATTTTTATGCAAGTGTAAGGTAGGGTAAGCAGTGGACATGGGAAGATTCATTCGCAATGGTGAATCGACTCAGTCTGATTCACCTAGTCTTGTGAATTCTTTCATTTAATTCATTAAAAAAAATGTTATAAATAAATGAAAACGCGGGGTTTTTCGTGTTACAAATTGCGCTAGTGTTGGAAATAACATTTAAAAATAAAATAAACATGAAAAGAACATCCTTATTCAACCAGATAATAAACAATTTTTATACACCTCAGTGTAGTAAATAATGGTTTCGTTTTTAAAGACAATATTACTAGCCAAACAAAGATGCACCCTATCGAGTACTGATTACTTCGGAAATTCCCATCCGACTGATGAAACTGACGGCGTGGCCGCGCTGGGACTAACACTAACGGAATCGCCGCAGGCATTAACGAATGAATTAGGAACTTCTGATCAGTGTCTCGCAGTGACTTGACTAATTTGCGTGCCCTTCGGACCTAGGTCGGACAGACTCGATAACGACAGACCAGAAACATAGTGACTACGATGTCACCACTGAATACGGAATTAATTTCTTAATTTCTAGAATTAGGGAATACGGACTACGAAAGTGAATACGCCTTGCCCAGAATTACTGACTGTCTAACTAAATGCGATTTGCTGTTGTGGACAATGACACATGGGTTTTTATAGATTGCGGTGCGGGATTCTATACGTTAGATGGAGTCCTACACACTGCACAATATCTCCAGCAACTTTGCGATGACGCCCGTAGTATCCGCCCCGTAATTATGCTGCCATTAAAAAATCGTAGGATTGCAAGGCGTAATCTAAGGAATAAGAATAAGTTCTGTCTTAAATTGAGAATCAGATTGGGTGCGTCAAGAGATTGAATTTATTTATTTAATTCATTCATTTAATTTCGCCCATGTCTAGTAGGCAGTGCTTTTGTGCCTATGCGGACGGCACGCCCCTGGTCATAGTAAATAATTAATTGTTATGTAAACGGGTCTCATCCAGGCGTCGTGAATTCAATTCCTCGGCTGGCTAAGTCCTCCATCACGACACAGGCAACATTTTCCGACAACTGTGATGGTAGTAGGAGATTTTGAAATATTTCCAGATTATTCGTGACCAGGAATGTTTGTATTTCTTTTTAAAACAATATAATTAAGTGAAATAATGAAAATGAATATAATGTGATCATAATTTCGCACGAAAGCATTGGCCTGCACCTTTATACCCTGTTGTCTGTTCATGGAAACTTTTTCTTTGCTTACTTAATAAAACCAAATATCTAACCTAAATGATTTACATTTTTAAATTATACTAGTAATTTATTTTAACTCTGACCTCTAGAATATATGTGAGGGAAAATTTTGCTGCATTTAGATTTTTTGTGTAGAGCTTTTAATTATGGTTTATTCATTACGAAAAAAAGCTGTGTTAGAAATACATTAAAGTCTTAATTTAATGCTGAATTGTGTTGTTGTTATGTGGTTTCTTCATTAACGTGCAATACAATATTCACACAATATAATACTTAACCTTGGTATTTGACTCTGTATGTTATCGTTTTCAATTAGCGGAAAGTGATTTCGTACATATGTACTCTTCACGGAATGTGTACACCTATACCTATCATATGACGGGTCAGAGGCTGAGTTGGCATCGCGTCTATGTCCCACCCAGGTGTCGTGATTTCAGTTCCTCAGCTGGCTAAGGCCCTTCGTACACAAGGTGACGCAAGTATCCGATACCTAAGTTGTGTACTCATGTCGCAAACAACTTGTCGCGCAACTTGTCGTAAGCAACAAGTCATTTTAATATCTCCCTTCACAAGGTAATAGAGTCATCCTCAGACTTACACTCCCATATGTTCCACATATATTTAAACTTGAACATTTACTAGGCAGATATGCATAAATTCAATTGTATTGTATTGAATATTTGTATGTTTTCCTTAGTAAAATAAACAAGAAACCAGCTTGCTGCAGCTTCGAACTCATAAAAACTGCAGTGATTGCTTTCATGAAAAACTGTTAACCATTCTAAGAAAACTTCGCAACAAGTTGCTAATGAAAGATAAATATTAGCCATAGCAACATAAACACATAGCACTCGCCACAAGATGGTCAACAGTTTGACAATCGATCGGTTTTTCCAATATAAATATATAGGTAATCTCTCAGGTGGCCATTAAAATGTTGTTTTGGTAAAGATCTGTCAATGTAAATAAGACCTTAAAAATAAGTTCATAAGTTTTTTTCTGTACTATTCTTCGCATGTCTTTATACTTGTTTGAAAAGTTTTATTTGCTACGTACTTTAGTGAATAAAACTTTTCAAACAAAATGTCTAGAAATTGTTACATAGTTAATGCCCAAGAAATACATAAAACTCTTTATACTTAATTATTATACTTTTTTTCTAGATATAGCATATTGCCATACTATGTCAATACTAGCTTTTTCCCTTCTATTTTTGTATAATGGCACTTAATATGAACTAAACTTGTCAACTTGACTGTCCTAAAACGGGATTTCTTCCCAGTTGGGCAGTCAAAGCTTTCTTACATTTTATTGTTTAATAATAATGTATTTGTTTTATATAAATAAATTTCAGAAGGATGAGGTAGAAAGACTTCATTAGAAGATTTTCATTTTTTTATAACAGGTAGCTTCTAGAAACAAACTCCTCTTTCTGTGACAAAATTGTTGAGCGATATTGTTTATCAATCGTGTTTATATTGTCGGACAACTCGGACACTAGAAGAATAATCTATTATGTAATTTCAAGGTGTCTCATAAAATCTGAATATAACAGAATATTTGCAGATAAAATGCATCATTCAATATGTTCACTTTAAACCACGTTTCCAAGGTTATAAATGTAGTCACGCTATTAAAATTTTGCTAAAAATAATTATCTCAATAATTTTCAGTTTAAACTACTATTTTACTACTGGCTTAAATTCAAATGCTAGATTTATGGACTAAAGCCTAAAATGATTGATTATGGATTTTGTGATAAAAATATCACATCTGCAAAGAGGTTCAAAATATTAATTTACTGCTGAGAGATAATACCTACATAATCTTTTAGTAAGGCTTAACGAGATTACTTTCATATTAGAACCTGAAGTCAAGTACTATTAAATGTACTGTGACATTGCGCAATGTAACACTCCAGTCATAAACTATTGTAAATGATTCTCACGGTCAATAGTATTACCATGCTGCACTTCCTTCTGATTTTTAAGTCAACATTTCGGAGTGGCCATCCACCATCAGGGCAAAATCAAAGTGCAATAGTACTTAGGTAAAAATGATGAATAATTTCTCGTGAGGGACTGCTGGCCCAAGCTGAATTTCTCACTATACTTTTGTATGCATAGTTCAATTGTCGTACATAATATTAATCGTTATTAGAATTAATCTCGATAAAGTTAAAATTTCTTGCCGTTCAATACTTCCAATTTGAACTTGCTTAACACAACAATTATAAGAAATAGTGTTGGTATAGTTAAGCCGGCCTTAAGCCTGGTTTAACTGTTAGAGTGCCGACGAGCGCCATCACGCCTGTGCGCATACTAACTAAATTTGCCACGAGAGCTATAGCGCTCGCGAAATAAGTTGCTGTTTAGCACGCGGTAGGGGAGGTCGCTCGAAAGAATCGCAAATTTTTTTTTATCTTTCTATGTGTTACATAAAGTTCAAATTATAATATTATTAGTAATTACAATATAAAAAGGATTTAGGAAAGGAAAATTTTTAACCCGGAATACGAAAATAGTTTGAGTGAAAATGATCGTTCTTCAAGTTGTGAAAAGTTACCCGGGCGTGATTTACAGCGCTGCGTAGTGTGCAACAGCAAGGATTACAGCGCTGTGAAGAGGAGCAACTTGATTTGTGCCCGCTGTAAGAAGGGGCTCCATGGAGTCTGTTCGGGAAAGCACGCATGTTAACTTTTTTACTTTTATATTCCAGTTTTTGTTATAATTTTTGTTCACAATATATATTTCCATAATTTTCTTTGTATTTTATTATCCTCGTACAAGTTTTTATTAAGAAAACACCGAATAAATTATTAAAATTGGATAATTTTTGGAAGAGATATAGTTTTTTTTTTCGAGTCAAGGGTAAATGACATCAAAAACAAAAGATTTCTTTGGCATTTCTAAGTATATATGAGTAAAAAACAATGGCACTAAAAGGGTTAAGGCTATTCAATCACCATTCAATGTTAAAGAGCAAGAGTGGTGTTTAAATTTTTTTTAAGGGGTGTTTAACACAGCAGTTTGCTACAAAATATTGTTATATCACTCCCCTTCTAACGTGATTGCCTACAGTGGTTTCCAGTCACAGACAGAGTTCGGTTTAAAATTTCTCTTATTGTGTACAAGGCATTGAATGGGCTAGCACCATCATACTTGACTGATCTCTGCGTGAGGAACAATCTTGCTCAGAGGCAACTCACTCAGGTCAGCCGAGTCTGATGCGTCGAAGAGACTAGTTAAACCCTCTCATATTCATGTGAATGTTGCGACGTTTGGGGACAGAGAATTCAACGCTATGGGTCCACATTATTTGAATAACAATCTAACTGTATTATAAATGTGCATATTGCAGAATGGGGGCCACGGTGTTTGTGCAGCCCCTAGACCTGATCAAGACGCGCATGCAGCTCAGCGGGCGCAGCCGCAGCAGCTTCATGGTGGGGGCGGAGATCTTCCGCAACGAGGGCATTTCCGGCATCTACACCGGCCTGTCCGCCGGGCTGCTGCGGCAGGCCACCTACACCACCACCCGCCTCGGCATATACACCTGGCTCTTTGACCTGGCTAAGGGGTAACTACATTGTACACAAATATATCAACCACTAATACAAATACTACTTCCTCCTCTGAGGTTGGGGTGTTTTCAAACTGATGATAATGTAGAATATCAAAAATGGTGCTGATTGTCAATTTGATGATCATTAAATTTGAAACACTCCAACCTAAATATCTTGAATGATGTGAAGATCCTAAAAATTAACAATGTCCAACATGACAGTTAAGGTCCAAATATCTCCCTCCCCCTAAGTTTTTTTTGTGTGTACTTACTTAATCTGTCCCGTTAGAACATTCTATATAGAAGTTTGTCAAAATCATTAAAATTGTTTGTCACTCGACAAAATCAAATCCCAAGGGCAATATAGCTATCACTACTACCCGTGGCTCTATCCCACTGACTTTCTCTTAGGAATCCTCGGAATGAACCATCTGCGGGTCAGAAGGGATGTACACATTGTTACAACTTTCTTCAGACTGATTCTCGGATGGTTCGAAAACTCGGTTATCATGGAGAGCATTAATTTCTATGTTCCCGATGGTTATCTCCATCACTGACAGCATAGACTGTTTTATCTCCCGGCCTGCAGGACCAACTTGCCAATCTTGCTGTTAAATAGAATCACTTCGGACATCGACATATTTAGCATCAATAAAAGTGCGTTTAAACATAAAGCTTTGTTGCTACTTGAATAATACCAGTATGTGTTGTATGCAATTTACTGAGATTATGTATGTCTACCTTCTTTCTTTTAATTATTTTTTATAAGTAATTATTTTTGATGTTGTACATCCTGTCTTATTTAATAATATCTTTAAAAATGCCTTAAAATGTTAATTTTGTAAAATTGGAATAAAGAATTGAATTGAATCACGGAGTAAATTCAAAATTTTCATCTCCTATACTTTTTAGCAGTGGCCGTTTTCTCTAAAGTGCGTTTGTTCAGTGAACTCCCATAAAAAAGGTTAAATAATAAGACAAACTTGTATTATAATTTTACCACACTTTAAACAGCGTGCTATTCAAATCCCGTCCGCATTAATACCGCCCGAGAGTGAGTCCGAAATGAATTTCATATGTGCAATATTAATTCAGCACCTATGAAAGTTTCTGTTCTAAGCAATAGTTTGTACGACAACTTACAAGTGGCGGAACGTGGAAGCGTGCAAACCCTAGGAGTCTGTTAGCTGCCCGGGTGCGCAGCACGGGATTTGTTAATGCCAAATTTGTACGGAATAGTATTTTGTAAGAATCTATAAATTTTATCTGTGATTATCGTGTTTTAAGTTGTTATTAAAATAATTTAATTACTTAAAATGTTACTTTTTTTATTTGAAAATGCTCAGTTTCTTGCGTAAATTATGATTTTCGTATTTAAACCTTTTTTATAACCTACAGTATTATATTCATTAGCTACGGACGCTTCGAAGTTTGTTTAGATCTAGGGAAAAATATGGAATAATTTTGGAATGATGAGGGAATTTTTTTCTATCTCCGATAGCCACATAAGCCGCCTACGTAAAATCTGTTCAGCAAAACTGCTTGGCTGGGATACCATACAAAATCAAATCGGTGACAATCACTTTGATCATAAAAACTCCTTGTTTAAATGAGGCTGTTTTATTTATGAATTTCGCTTCTGTAGATTTATGTATCTTTAATAGCAATGTAAGCTATAAATGTAACTGTACTGTTATCTCCGGCGAGTTTGATAACTGTGTTTACATAATTACATATATTGCTAAATGTCGGGATTCCTGATATAAGAATTATTAGTTATTTGATGCATTTGCCGATTACGCCGCCCGTACTTAAGCATGTATTTAAGTTGATTTATATTCCTCTCCATAATCTTTGTACAATAACATTGCCTTATCTGTTATGCACTCGTTGCAAATACTACCGGCTCTTGCTTGCAGTTTTATTATTGTATGTAATAAACTTTGCTTTTCCGATTTGATTTCCACGATAACAGTACAACTACAAAAATATATCTAAAAACTATTTTTCCTATCATATATTTATTTTACTTAAAATGTTACATAAACATTGGTTTATTTTAATGTGCTAGAGTGCTAAGATTGAAAAAAAAAAAGAATTATTCATGTTATTGTAGCCGAAAACGATTTTTTTTGTATGAAGATTTTCATGAATTTACGATTTAGCGGTGTACTACACCGGTTTGCTGAAAGATCTTAACACTTTACCACCCGCTTACACCATGTTGGCGTCCTGTGTCAGCCAACCATTACCATCCGCTTACGCCACGGTGGCGTTTCGGCTATACGCAACTTTGCTTACTAAAAAACCCCATTATCTAATATTTACCCTTCGAAATTCCACCACTAGATAGTATACACACGAAATATCGATTCATGATAGAAAACAAAAAAAAAATCCTTGTTTTCGGCAGATGCCACTCATTTACGGCCGGAGCAAATGATCATCAGATGCACTAAAACAAGACATTTCCTAAATTGAGCATAACTTTAAAACCAATGTACCGATTTTGATAAAAATTTAAACATAGATTCCCAAACAATATTTAAAATTTGAAAATAGCCAAAATATAATTTTAAGACAGGGGTAGTCAATCTTTTTATGCTTTAAATTCTAAAAAGGCTAAAACTAAACATTTAGAAAGAAATAAAATCCCCAAAATATCTACGCATACTTTAGACTATGAAACAATGAAAATCACAAAATATGAAAATTTTGTGGACAGAGGTTTCTAACCTTTTCTAGATAAAATATTTTTTTTGAGATTCAGTTCTCCAAAATGTTTACGAACACTATGAAAAAAATAATAAGTCAATAGATGTCTCATATAAATAAAAATCGGGTAGGTATATCCGAGACTCTATCCAGATTACAATTGAGTTCTGGATGAAACTTTGCAATCATCATAAGTGTACCAGACGTGTTTAAACTTATTGATTCGATCGTCGAATTTTTCTTTTTATTTCTTAGTTTCTTATTGGTCTTTGGAACTTTGGATTGAAGTGTGTACAGAGTTCCTAAACTATAAGTTTACTGACTCTAGCATATTTAAAAAGGATTATCTATAGATTTCTTTACATGATTTTAATTCATGATTTCTTATTGGTCATGAAGTGACGAAGCATTTAAAAGTTACTGTTGCGAGCTCCCTTTCATTCTTATCATTAGCATTATTATCGATTGTTATTTGCATGTTATTCTTGTTATTCCTATAATGTAGTTGAAATTGAACGTGTAAATCTCCTCAAAGCGGCATAATAAACCTTTTGAATAATGCCGTAATGAGGAGATAATAATTTGTTTTAACCTTTTCATGTTTATTGCTCCCTACGACCAGATAACGAAGCCACAAAGCGCTATGTTATCTGGACGTGGGAAAACATTGACAGCAGTAAACACAGCTAGAATTTACCTGATCGTAGTGATTTTGTGTAGTACAAAACCTTTTCATGTAATATGTTAAAATGTAATTTAAATGTCGAAATTCAGGCGTCCGCCGACCTTGAAGAATTCGGCCAAATGAGTTCCCGACAGTTTAAGGCTCACTTATATACGCTGCGTGTCAGTTTGGCAAGCGCGTCCCCCCCGCGGCAAGGAGAGGGGTAAAATGCTTGTCGCGTTCCGGAAACTCAAATAAATAGGTCAACTTTGAAAAATAAATCAGTCATAACTTTTACAACTTGTGAGCATCAAAACAAAAGTCTTTTCTTTGCCGTCACCCTCTCCATCATTTGCTGCCTCGCTGACACCCTCTGCCTGAAGCAGTCCTGGGCGTACGTCCTCGAGACAAGAGGACGTCACTGCAAGGCCAGGACCCGGCAGAGGAGTGGCCCACCTAGTGCCCCTCACATAGACCACTGGGTGCGTGAGGAACAGCACCATCCAACAACCCTGCAACGGAAGAAAGTGGCTCTGGATCCAGCACCTACACAAAATTTACAGTCTTGTAACGACACTAGTCGCTTACAATAAGGATAGCAGCCAATAATATGGGATTTATAAAAATGGAGGATAATATTAACAAATTTTGAACATGAAGTATGATATCGGTGTAAATGGCGTAAATTGAACTGGTCTCATTAGCTAAGTTGGTTAAGCGGTTACCCCGGATAGGTAGAGGTCCTGGTTCGAGTCCCAGATGCGACTGAAATCTTTTTAATTTCTGTTGTTTTTTCGGTTTCGTGGTTCATTTGGGATGTGTTAATATTATCTTCTTCAATGATTAAAATATAATATATATATATATTTTTAGAGGCTCGCTTCGGTTGGGTTGTTTCAAACTCCATCAAATTTGATAAATATCAAATCTACTCTTTTTAATTTGACCAGTCCTAATCAAAGGTTGATTATCAGCCTGTTTCAGCTTTTGATCAAATTGTCATAATAAATCAGCTCAAGCATAACAACATCTACGCTGTCGTGCTTGGCAGCTATTACATTTTGAACAAAAGCTGAAATGGGCCGAGAATGGTTGTCAAATGTGTTAGAATTTAATATACCCCAACCTCAGTAATTTTAATTCATAATGGCTCAAGTCAGTCGCCACCTTTACTTTATATAATATAACCTTAACCTAAATATATTTGTGATATTATAACATTTCACTAATATTATTTGATGAAATTGCAGGCAAGATGGCACCGCCCCCGGATTGACCATGAAGATGCTGCTGGGCGTGTGCGCGGGTGCCGTGGGCGCCTTCGTGGGCACGCCGGCCGAGGTGACACTGATCCGCATGACCGCCGACGGGCGCCTGCCCGTGGACATGCGTCGCAACTACAAGAACGTGGGGGATGCGCTTGTGCGCATCGTGCGTGAGGAGGGCGTGCTGTCGCTGTGGAGGGGCGCCACGCCCACCATCGGCCGGGCCATGGTGGTCAATGCGGCCCAGCTCTCTTCGTACTCTCAGGTCACTTATAAAAATCGAAATATTAATTTTTATGAGTCCTCCGTGGCCGAGTGGTTAAGATCCTCGACTATGAATCCAATGTTGCAGGTTAAAATCCTAGAGTGCACAAATAATTAATTTATTTAGAATAATATATAGTATATTTGCAACATGTTCTAGAGTGGAAGATACTCTCAGTATCGCCCTGGTGAAAGACCATCATTCAGAATCGCCACATTTCTTGAAATGGCTCTAGCCGTGTTTGGTGAACAAATCTGAATAGCCAGGTACACCCCAATATTCCTCCTTCCCCCCCTCCCACTACCTCCCCCCTCACAACATACCCCTATTGGGGATGCCATAGTCCCACTTGTTCCAGATGGTTTGGAGCACTTGGGACTCTTGTTCAATATTCACACAAAAAAAATTGTTTACCCCTTTTATTATTCATGGAGCCGTGGATTATTTTTTAAGTTTCAAAGAGTCTTGGTTGTTCTTGGTTGAGTCTAAGTTGGAAACACCTGCTTATGCCGGTCTCATAATGTCTCCCCCGAGGTCCTCAGGGACAAGGATACGGTTTTCACCTCCACACCGTTCAGCCTCATCCTCATCCTCAACATTCGTCCTGCAGGATATTATAATATCTTCCATCTTTGCTAGATGTCTTGCCCAGGGTAGATGTGCTAGTGTAGCCAAGCACTATAATCGAACCAAAATATATTTATACACTGGCCACATTTAGCTGCAAGCAACATTGGAATATCAGCTGCGAACTGACAGTTGAATTCTCTGCACATTTTGTTCCATCATGTGGGGGTCACCAATGTAATTGTTACGGTATCTGGATTGCTTACAATGAAAGAAGTTTCACTTATAATCATTTATTGATACACTACCAATGTGTTTCCCGAATGTGATGGAACAAAATGCCCAAAAAATTCAACTGTCAGTTCCCAGCTGATATTCCAATGTTGCTAGCAGTTAAATATGGCCAACGTGTAAATATATTTTGGTCCGATTATAGTGCTTGGCTACACCAGATTCCAAAGATTCTTTTTATGATCTTTTTATCAAAAATATCAAATTCCCATTCACTCTTCTTAATAAAATTGCCTTCTTCTCTTTCAAAATGGCATCTCATTAATTTATTCTCAACTCAAAATCAAAATTATTTACAAAATAAAATATACATAATCTTTCTCGCCAGGTTCCACATTGCCTCGCCTCACTGTGATTGTGGGTCAGAGGATACTCTGGACCATAATTTCTTTGAGTGTCCTATCAATGACCAATTTCCAAACTTTATGCATGAACTGGTAAAACTTAAAATTAAACTCCCTACCAGTATTCCCTGCCTTCTAAGTCTCAACTCCCCCCAAATTAATAATTTATTATCAAAATACATTTATAAAAATGGCATTAAAATTTAAGTCACTGGGGATTAAAAACACATAAATTTACTCTGTAACTTATTTGCCCAAATATTATATCCTGTTTAAAAGTAACTAATTTTAAGAACAATCTGTACTATTAAAATCTAATTGATTGAACATGGCCAAGATCGGCTTTAATGGGTAGCCATAAAATATATATATTAATAATTAAATTGAGAGTGAAAATCTGTTTCAATTATTTTGAGAGAAGCATTTTAATATGACCTTCTGCTGGATTTTTATAATATGCAGATCAGTAATGCTAATCGTGTGCATGTTGTTGAATGTTTAGGCACGTGAAATGTTAAACGTTTACATTGACGACGGTATCCCACTTCACTTCACCGCCTCCATGGTGTCCGGTCTCATCACAACCGTGGCGTCCATGCCCGTGGACATCATCAAAACCAAGTAAGACATTTGTTTATTTCAAAAGATGTTTTTTTTTTCAGCTTCGATGGAATATAAAAAGAAAACTTCTTATGTATGGATTTTAGTGTGTCAAATATAGACGAATGAATCTTGGAAGGTATAAGATATTCATTCTTCCAAGGTGCAGAAGTAATCTTCCATTTGTTGCCTTTTGGAAGAATGATAACCTTGCCCAGAATTTTGATAACATTTGAAATTTTTATCTTGTGTATATGTAAAAGTGTACATATTTGGATGTGAAATCTGTAAAATGCAAGAAATAAATGAAATGCCATGTTCAATCATAACATACATGTAAATTCATCTCTGCGTAAGTAAGTACCTTGAGTAATATAACTAAATAATAAAAACATCATAACATAACATTTTCACCATTCTACATTGTACAAAAATTATCAAATTAATAATATTATGACATCTGAGGAAACGTGAAGTTGGCAACACGACGCCACCTGCCAAATTTGTCGTATTTTTGAGGTTTGGAGCAAAGTGATGCCAGACTAAAAACATCATAACTCACAAACCAAACCGTAAAGCTATTCTCGGCATAAATATTATTATGAGTAACGATTTTCACATGACCGGTGTAGGCCCCTATTCCTTGGGTAGCTATACCAACGCTATACGGGCCCCAATAAGTAAGATATTATATGTAGATATACACTTTTTTAGCACATTTTGCAGAAGTCAATTCTGTATTTATTTATTTATTTAATATCAACGGTATAAATATACCATAAATAATTATTACACGTCACAGTTAGTTAACTTGTAGTTACAAGCATAAGAATATAGCACAAATAATTTAAAAAGGTAACTATTGAATGTGGTATTAGGTCGTACAATGACATCAGACAGTATATAAAGAATAAAAGTTCACAAAGGATATAAAAGTAAAAGATATGCGTACATATAAAACATAGTAAACTTAAGTTAAATTAATATTGATTGAAAAGCCTATAGCCTTCTTGTACTTACCTTCCGTGCAGTAAAATAGATCCGCTACATCTTCGTATCTATTACTAACTTCATGTAATCTAGGTACAAGCGAGTGTTTGTAATGCTCAGTCCTGGTGTTGTTACATTTAAACAGGATTTTGGAACGAGTAGCTCTCGTAGGTAAATGAAATTAAATCAGGGCTGTCTATACTACCATTTACAATTTTGAACATAAATATCAAGTCGGATATCAGTATTTTATAGCAAGATATCATTTACATATTGTATTAAAGGAATTTTTTTCCGCTCCATCATTGTGAGAATGTATTTTTGAATGGTTGCCCTCGGGCAAAATTTACAACTTTTCCAATGATTATTCTAAATCAATAATGTATATAATTGTGATTATTTAGAAATCATTTTCCTCTAATGACTTCTGTTTTTATTAGATAAAATAGAAGATTGTTAAATATTCAATAAATTGTAGTGTCATATCTATTATCTATGACATGAAACTACAATTTACTGAATAATTAACATTATTTTATTTTATAACAAGTAATTAACGATCTTCTTTTTTATCTAATGACATATATTAGTATGTTAAATTACACATCCATTTAATTATGTAGGTAGGTTCATTTCATATTTAGATTTTTTTCACAATATCATCTGTTTGATATCAGTTATCGGAATCTACTTGTAAGATGCTGTGTGGAGGGTCTCTTTAAGGAAAGGAAGAAGAGGAAGTTCTGTTAAGGAAAAAGTTATATGGGGTGGGTGGGAATCTGGAGGTCAGTGTATGCAGGAGTGACGGACGTATTAATCCATCCCTCCCACTGCGGTGCAGGGCGATAGTTTGAGAGTCCGGCTGATGAGGTCAAGGGATCTCGCTCAACCGGCCTCTCCCGATCCAGCCCCCCACACAGTTGGGCAGACGCATCCGCCACCAAGACCTTGACCCCATGAACTCGGGCACCCCAGCTAAGTCACCAAACGTAGCGAACCACTTGGGGTGACTTATGGCAACTTTTCGTTTTATTTTATATTGCCTGTTTTAATACATATATGTTAGATCATTGTGTAAATGGCAACTATTTACCATAAATAATTATTTGAGTGAGTTGTTACATAAACTGGCTTACCATATGTCCCATTTGGACGGGAATTTTCTCAGAATAAAGATACACCCTGAAGTTTCAGCGAGTTAGTTATGTAATATGTACATATTGATTCATTAATCACTACGAAGGAACTGTACAATTGTAGTGTTATCATTAAACGTAATACATAATATGTATTTGATCCATCTCTTCCAGGATCCAGAATGCGGAGGGAAACATGAGCATGCGCGGGGTGGTGATGGACATCCTGAGGAAGCAGGGCGTGTTCTCACTATGGAAGGGCTTCCTGCCGTACTATGCGCGTCTCGGCCCCCACACCACCATCACCTTCATCTTCCTGGAGCAGATGAACGCCTGGTACAAACGACTCAATTAATACCCAAACTGCACTCGCTACATCTCCATCAACATCTCCGCGCTACACTCGACGCTATTCAAAGCCTAACACTGACACATTTCTAAATAATAAAACGTGCGTAGTTCGGTAAACCAAATATAACGATGCTTCGAAGACGCACGAATCTTCTGTAAGCTAGTTTTAAGTACGAAAACAATTTTAGACAATTTTACAAACTTGTATAAATACTATTTTTGAGATTTATTTATTGTAAATTATTAATGTAGACTTAAATTGTGCCTGAAGACTTTTACCTTCAATGTTTATTCAAATATCTGAAATGAATTAGGGTCTCGCCAGACATTTTCCTGGAAATGTATTATTAAAATTGTAACTTAATATTTTTTGGTTCAATGTGTCTTAATATTTTCATGTTTATCATCGTGGCATTTATACAAGATTTAAAGCATGGCATGCGCATATGTTCAACTTGGACTGAATAAAGCCCGTTACACACGACGAATATATGATATTTATATCAATGATATCGCTCGTCATACAATCCCAGTTATCACAGACGGGTATTATAATGTATAATACATATGTCATTCCTTGATCTGCCAACCGAGCGATATTTGATAATTTATCTGTCCTCTTCTCCTGCCAAACTGTGCTTCTCTCACGCTGCTCCGTGCCCCTCTCCTCCTCACTAGGGACACTGCACGTATTCAGTCGTTATCGTATAGTTTCCTTGTGCAGCCTGAACATATAACCTTTAATGTAGACGCCCACAAATATTATATTCTGTGTAACAAGCTTAATGATGGTTTTTGAATTATGTCTGTGGATAATGTGGGTGCGGCCACCCGGGTAGTCTGCGGTATAGATGATACTGTACTGTTGTTTAATGTCTATGGTTTTGGTTTAAATCATCAAATTACTGCCTGCTTATTACCGTGGGAACCGTGATTAGCCATTGTACACTGTTGCATTTTAAGATGTGGTTCGCTCTTGGTGGACGTGAAACTAATGTGTACCATATTTTAAAATTTGCCATTGCTGTTGTGGAGGACTTGAACCAAAATATAATTAATTTTATTTTAAAGCTTGTCAATACATGTCTGCTTTTATATGTCATTATGGGAAACTTAAGTTATATATTTTTGACAGACTCTATTTAAACATAGTAATGTTATCATGACGTGAAATGAATTGATTTAAGTATTTATTTATGTGCATATTCACAGTATTTTGAAACCTAGTTTAGTTGGTGATCAAAATGGGGTCCATATTTGATATGGACATACTTTGCCAATGGAATTACTTGAGCACATATATATTTCTCTGTACTAATCCATCCACTATATAATAGTATATAGTGCAAAGCCATTCCGATAACAAACAGTAAGTTAACTTATTAATTCACCGACATAATAATTGATGCTTTAACCCCCGGGGCGTCCTGGCCGCTCATCTCCTGTGTCTCCCACCAGTTCCTTGTGCCCAAAGATGCAGTGTTATTTACATATCAGACTTTTGTCTAATCTATAGAAAGAGTTATAAACGGTATAAAATTTGGCAGCTGGTAAATTATATCGAAACTTGACATATACGAATGTTTTGTGGGTTTCGGGTATTGTTTTTTTTTGTACCCGAACGTACGAGATACGGCTTGTTGCATTCATGTACGTTCGTATGGGTGGGCTGGTTAAATAAAACAAACACTTTGTTTTGTACCATTAATTTATTTTAAATTCATCACCAACCGGTTTCACTTATCCCAAGTTTTAAATTTTACCCTGGCGAAAGTTGGAAAAGCGAAACCGGTTGGTTATGAATTTAAATTAAAAGAGTTTATAGTTTATTTCATTTAACAATATGTCAAACCACAAAGTGATTGCTTTCTAAACAAACATAATTCAATTGAATTAGTGATCATAATAATGTTTCAAGTTCATTATTAAATTAATTAAATAATAATGAATAATCTAAACTTTCCAATAATGGAATGATGAAAGGATTATCTCCAACACTAGTTCTATTCCACAAGCCGGTCCTACAATTATTGGTGAAGCATTTTGCCTTGCGGTGCCTTCCTTCACATTATTTTTTCTTCTCTGTCAACCTTTTGTAAACTTCTTCTTTTGTGGCCTTCCTCAAATATCTCCAGTTTCTCTCTCACATATCCAAAGTCAACAGATCTTATAAGTATATTATAACTAGAAACTCCAACGAAATGTATGAACAATGTTCCTGTACTATTTACAAGAGTTTTCCAAGTTTATCCCAGGAAAAATCTCCTAGAACTTAAGAATGTAACGACAAGTTTCAAATTTTTTTTTTAATTTTAGAAGTTTCAGTTAGTCAAATGAATCTTTCGAAGTATTTAGATTTTACTTCAATTATATACATTATTTATGTGCTTCATATGTTATGTCAAGTGATTATTTTTGTATTTCTTTTATGTATTTTACAAAGAGGCTAGAAAGTATATATTTTTTTAACATTGTACTGTCTTATTTATTTATTTTCGTAGTGACTAGGTTACGGTTATTTAATCGAATTATTCCTCAGGTGTCTTTGGAGGAAGTTGAGAGGGGTGTCTGCTCATTTGTACGTTATTTAATTTATGTAATTGTGTTCAAAGAAAATGAAAATGAGATAAATTACTAGTTATTTTACCTTAAGATCATCCATTTTTAATTTTACACAAAGAATGTATATGCAGATTGACTCGTGCTTGACACAAAGTATTGCAGGACTTAATGCAGGAGACGAGCAAAAAGATTATTTGAACGTATATGTTCATGAGATTTTTAGTCACAATAGAATGAGCTTGATTTTTAAATATCAAATGATGTTGTTTTTTGAGAAAAGCGTTTGATTAGTTAGAGTCTCCGTTGTCTATCAATATTTTTTGTATCAAGTACAGGTCGTCCTGCATAGATTGGGTGCAACTTAATACATAATATGTCTGTTTCGTCCATTTTTTGCCATTTTTGGTTTATGTAATGCTATCACTGATCTGTCCTTATATATTTAGATCTGATTTAGGTAAATGTACAATACAATAATGTATTTTAGAAAGCTGCTAGGACAGTATGTGAAGTTGGGGCAGACAGAACTTATTAGATTAGGGAGGCTTGGACTAGTCAGACACCTGGGTTTTAGAACATGTATTGATCTTTCCTTTCAGATATTTTCGCTTTTAAAATGTTCCTTGAATTCTTATTGTTTCGTTTGTTTGGCCAAAAATAAATATTTAATTACCATATTGAAGTGTTTTCGTGTTTAGGTTCCCATGCCAACTCTCTGTCACCAAACTAAAGATTATGTTAACTCTCCGTTGCCGTACTAAAGATTATATCAACTTTCCGTTGCCATACTAAAGATTATGTCAACTCTCCGTTGCCGTACTAAAGATTAAGACAACTCTCCGTTGTTGTACTAAAGATTATGTCAACTTTCCGTTGCCATACTCAAGATTATGTCAACTCTCCGTTGCCATACTAAAGATTAAGACAACTCTCCGTTGTCATACTAAA
>JAHDVE020006295.1:0-32573 GCA_022606495.2 Halesus radiatus
CATCCTTCCGCGCAGGCAGTCGTTAGTCACTGAGCAGTACGCTTAACTTACGCACGTGTCGCAGCAATCGTTCATCATTACAACGAAGTCGCCCGATCTTCTACGATCACTGCCGATTAATTGCATCCTCACGCGCAGGCAGTCGTTAGACTCGTTAGTCACTGCGTAGTACGCTTAACTTGCGCACGTATCGCAGCAATCGTTCTTCATTACGAATTAAATCGCACACGTATCACGGCAGTCGTCCTTTTAAGATAAACTCAACATTTTTTTTATATGATGGGTTCTAAAAAAAGCAGGAAGGTGATTTCTCTTGAAATGAAACAGGAAATAATTAGAAGGAGTGAATGTGGGGTAAAACAGTGTGACCTCGTCAAAGAGTTTGGCCTCAACAAGACCACCATTTTCACCATTTTGACAAACAAGGATGCAATAAAATCAGCTAAAGTAGCCAAAGGAGTATCAAAACTATTAAATGAAAAACATAGATCTTCAATCCACGAGGAAATGGAGAGGCTATTAGCGATTTGGATTAAGGACAGGCAGGTGAAAGGTGACGTAACAACCCATGATATTATCTGTCACAAGGCCAAGATAATTTATGAAGATCTAAAGAAAAACATCCCTGGAAGTAGCAGCAATCAAGATAATAAAGAAGATTTCAAAGCCAGCAGGGGGTGGTTTTTTAGATTTAAGAAAAGGTTTGGAATCCACAGCGTTAATATGCATGGTGAGGCTGGCAGTGCTGATAAAAAAGAAGCAGAAAAGTTCTCTATTAATTTTCAAAAATTTATTATGGATGAAGGATACTGCCCACAACAAGTGTTCAATGCCGATGAAACGGGTCTTTTCTAGAAAAGAATGCCGAGCAGAACCTTCATTACAAAAGAAGAGAAGAAATTGCCAGGACACAAAGCCACGAAGGACAGACTTACCCTTATGATTTCGTCTAATGCCAGCGGAGACCTCAAGATCAAACCTCTATTGGTTTATCACTCTAATAATCCAAGAATTTTTAAGAAAAATAACGTTATTAAGTCCAAATTGCCCGTCCATTGGAAGTCCAATCAAAAAGCCTGGGTGACCCAAGTTATCTTCAACGAATGGATTCTGGAAACCTTTGCTCCTGCCGTGAAGAAATTCTTGTTGGAAAAAGAACTGCCGCTCAAAGCCCTTCTGATACTTGACAATGCCCCTTCTCACCCAAAAGACCTAGAAGAAATATTGCAGGAAAATTATCCTTTTATCAAGGTGCAGTATTTGCCACCAAACACCACATCCATTCTCCAGCCAATGGATCAGCAAGTTATTGCGAACTTTAAAAAACTCTACACTAGAGCCCTCTTTAATAAGGTGTTTGAAGAATGCGAGTTTGGTGGAGACAATATGACTATCCGAATGTTTTGGAAGGAGAAATTTGATATCCTTTTGGCAATACGACTTATACAGAAGGCCTGGGAAGAAGTGTCACAAAGGACCCTCATTTCTGCTTGGAAGATGCTTGTTCCTTCGTGGATTCAGGAAGAAGCAGTAGTTGATGACACAGAAGTGGTGAAGGACATCATCACAGTGGCCCAAAGGTTGGAATTAGAGGTAGAGGAAGAGGATGTAGAGGAGCTTATTGAGGAACACAAAGAAGAGCTGACAACTGAAGAGCTCCAAACACTTCTGGCCCAACAACAGGACAATGCTCAAAGGGAAGCGTCATCTGATAACGAGGAGCAACAATCAAACAATCAACCAATTCCAACTGCTGACATCAAGAACATCCTGGTCAAATGCAAAGCAGTTCCGGAGTTTACCAATGCCCACTATCCGGATTCCGCTGAAGCAAACAGGATCAACGACCTGTACTCCGATACTCTTGTCCGTTACTTCCGGCAGATGTTGAAGAAAAGAGAGAAACAAACGACTTTGGACAGGTTTTTCACTGCACCATCGGCCAAAAAGCGGAAAATGGATGAAGATGTGCAAGATTCGATTATTTCTTAAGATTAAAAAATGTGTGTTTTTTTCATTATGTTTTTAGATGTATCTAAATAAAAATAATAACAAAAATTTATCTTTTTTTTATGTCATCTTACCATATTTTATGCTACAGAACGAATTATTTTTTTTAACATGTATTGTTATGGGAAAACGCGTTTCACATAACGAACTTTTCGCATAACGAACTTGCTCCTGGAACGAATTAAGTTCGTTGTGTGAGGCACCACTGTATAGGTAGCTATAAAAAAAGTAAAAACAGCACGTCATGTTAACATTAGAGATAAAAAAACACTTACGTTGTTTAAATGGTACCTACTGAATTTTTTGACTCGCAAACCACGTAATCTCATCAGATCATAATTTCAATAAAACCACGGGAACTAGTATTCTGCTTAAAACCTACTTAATAAGCAAACACATTTATATTATAGTCTGATTTTGAACATGTTCCTGTGAATCCATCCACATCCTATCAATTATAAACTTCCCCTTCATATGTCGTTACGGATACCCCTGTTATATTGCCTCACTCACACATTTAATTATCATTATTATGTATTCAATTAGTCCATTTTCCACTATGGATCTGTCTTGTATAAGTCATTATAAGATTGTCTCCATGACTTCATCATGTCCCCATTAGACTGTATATTTACTATATATTGGAAATATATTTTATTGTTGTCTCCCTCTAATATTTTATTTTTTGTTATAATATATCTGTCTCACTGTATTTTTTTCTGCAACTGCGTACCATATATACGATAACTTTGTATTATTCTTTAGTTTTTATATTTGCCCTAACGAAGCTTGATATAAGCGCAACTGGTTGGCATAAAAATACAATAAATTCTTGGTTTATGACAAAGCTTTTGCTTTATTTAATAATTGCAAGTTGAGAGGAGGTTTCCATATATATTACTTGGAAACTTCCGTATATATATTTTTGGTCCATAATGCATTCTGCATACAACATAACCCTAGGAAGGGAAATAATAATATTTAGGATTAACGTAACGCATCCCAGTTAAAGTTACATCGTCACTTAGGTGAACCATTTCATTACAAATGTGCACAGTTACTGGAACTATTCCAATAATCGCACGATAAATATAACGACATCTGTTGACGAAGGCTCCACATCCGCCTCCCTTAGCAGCAGACATTATACCGTGCTGATATAATAATTAATCATGTCTGCTTATTCCGCCGCTTCGTCTCTCCGTTCTCGGCAACTCTGCAGAAATACCCCTTGACAAGACACTGCCAAGTAATTATATCGCTAGAACTACAGGAAAGATAGATTTGTACAAGTATTAAGTGCTTATTATAAATTTATGACTTTCATCATAATCGTAAGGTATTTTGATGGATCAATTTGGTAGGGACCTTCAAACATGCTTCCTAAATAAACAAACCCATCCATTTGCTAAAAATTATTTATCATTCACAAGTATATTGCGCACTCTTTTCTTACTGTCTCTCTCTCTCTCAGACATCATGAATTTGACTTCCTTACATTCTTAAGAAGAAAGGGTGCGCGCTCTGTTTCAGACAAAACATAATTTTGGATTTAACGTCAAAACACCCATCCGAACTGAATTATTATTTATTTATAGACATAGCAAATATTTAGTACGAATTAGAAGTATTTTATTTATTTTTGTTTTAAATTATGAAATATAGGCCATTAAAAAAATCAATTATTCATGATTTTAGATGCGACTTTGAAAATTATTTACGGCTTTAGAGTTTCTTTTTTTTTTAATTGTCATGTTTGCTATATAAATTTGATTTTACAAAGTAATAAAAATTAAATTTAAAAAATATTAAAAAACACGTTTTTTCGGGACGATGTTTTAAATCATGTACGGCAAATTTGTGTTCCAACGTAAATTGGTCGTTTATAATTTTAATTTAAGTCCATCAGAATACTTATTTTTATTATTATTTTTTTAATATTTTATTATATATATACATAATAAACGATATAATTGCTTTTTTTTTAATCAGCATTAGCCCCCAAATAATTTCAAAAGTTGCCTCTGAAATGCGAATATTCGATTTCTTTAATGAAAAGTTAAAAGAAAATGTAATCGGTACTAGATATTTGCTATACCTTTTGATGAAACAAAAGATCATTCGGTTTAAGTGTGTATTTTGGCCCCAAATCCAAAATTAAGTTTTGTATGAAACAGAATGCGAAGCCGTTCCCCTTAACTCGTTCTGAATATTTATATACTCGTATTTTATTTTTCCTAGACACGAGAGACTGTAGATATTCTGTACTAAATCAGCACCGCAGCAACAGCTTACAAAAGGCAATAATGCAACATTCTTTGCATTATTATTTTTTTTTTCGCGCTCAAGCCTTTCGAAACTTTAATCTTTTGAAATTTAGTTTGTTATTGTACTTCGTTATTGTAGACTGTGTCGAAGATGATTAGAGCAGAACGGAAAGGACTGGGGACTGGGGACAAATGGCGAGGAACCGCAGTCAGTGGATAACATTTATGGAGGAGACCAAATCCTGGCATGTAAATTCGTCACGATAATGATGGTATCTGTGGTTCAATATTTTAAAATGCAACAGTGATACTCTCTGCATCGTCCTAGTGAAATATTGTTTCCCAAAAATGATTTTTTTTAATACCTTCAGCTTTTCAAAGAGACCATCTCTTTGTCTTTTTCTCCCTTATATTCATCTCATTCTGTTTTTCTTCTGGGTCATAATATTCCTCGCATCGGCGATAACGGGCATGTATTACTATTACGTGCATGCATCCTATAAAGGAACATGCACCAAAGTTTTTTAATATATCGGCATAAACTTTCGTAAAAATCGTATAGTGAGAATAGAATATGGATATTTTTTATTTTTTATTGTTTCTTATTTATTAGAGACAAATAATTTTTTTTAGATAAAAGTATCACACATAATAAATGTTATCACATATATACAATCGACGTGTACATAAAATCTTTACTAAATATGTTTACAATATTCATAACGGTGTACGCGATAAATCTTATGAATTATTTAGTTACAAACGAGATTGTTTATTTAACATAATGGTGACATATCAAATGAACAAACAAACAAACGAAGATCTTAAAATGTTGAATGCAAAATAATGTCACGAAAAAAGTTCGACGATTTCACTTGGTTTAATTTAATTTTAATTGTGATCAAATAAAAATATCATAATATAATTTCTTCAATAGATGGTATTCACGTTGTGACGTCATTATTAATAAATGAATTAAAAAATATTTTGTATTCACCACTTTATTAATACATACATATAGCGACGATTTCGTCATCACTTATCATTTGTCTATACTTTACATTATTATTTTTTTGTATTATATATATTCCTGATGAAGAAAGCATCGCTTTTGAAACAAGTGTATATTAATAGAGTGGTGAATAGAAAATAATTTTAAATTCATTTAAAAATATCATTGTCTATGGCTTTTTATAATATTTTGATACTATCTGATGTGTACCCGGCCTTGCTCGGGATTTTTTTTTGTTTTAATAAAGTTATGAAGTTGTGAATTCTTGCTTGTCATTAGGGTGCCATAATTGATTTGACGGTGAAAGTAACTATCTCCAAATAAAGAAACATTCATTTGAATATTTTATTTCATTCCAAACGTTTATTTTTTCAAAATATATCTAAATCACAAAGTTCTTAAGTAGGTACCTACTCGTGTATTCCATTTTGAAAATATTCTACCCAAAAAAACTTCTTCTTTTGAATATGCAATCTGTGGCTAACCAGAGTGTTATATATATAGGCTAACCTAAATAAAATATGGCGGGTTCAATGTTTTTCATACTAATTTTAAAACGTTATAGCAATAGTTTTACAAATTAGATTTCATTAAAACTACTTTCTAAACCTTCCGGGCACTAATAAAAACCAACTGTGCTCTTTTCAGCGAAACCGGTGAAGTGATTTTTGTGAATATCGAGGACAAACAAACTTACATTGATTTTTATATATGTAGATTTAGAACGAATTTACAGAATTTGAAAAATAATATTTGAATGGTAAGAAAATTAAAGCAAATCTCTTTTCTCAAAACTAACGATTTACTTACTATAATAAGCTTCTATTTTGGAATACGTTTAACATTCGATATGATGCAATCGCCCTGTTAAATGCATATTCACACGAAACCGTATTATTATTACTGCATCAAATATCGATTGAATCCATGGTCTAATCCCGCAATAAAAGCTGCAGCAGTTGCTATGTGAACGGAATACCTGGCCCCATTATCCTAATGTGCCATCAGCCATAGATGCAGAATCCAAAGCAACCAACCCCCCAACCGCCCCTAACAAACTTAACGGAGTGTATGCGAGCACCCCTGAGGCGATCTGTCCATCGGACTTGCTACTTGTGATGTTGATGGGAACTAAGTACGTGGATTTAGTTTTGGAACATATTATCAGAAGTCGGTGGCGATGAACCGATTGAAAACGCACATACGATTCTTAAAAGGGATCTATCGTTTTGTAAAAGAATTTTATTGACGTTTCGTATTATTTATTTTTTTAACTTCTTTAAAATAGTTTACAGGGAGTTAAAGGGTTTTTCACAGAAACTTACAAAGTTTATATAATACACTCATAAACTATGCAGTAGATAAGTATCGTTTCTGATATAAACATGTTTTAAAATATTGTTCAAGAAAAAATCATAATATTGAATAGGTAAGTACATATAATAAGTAATATATAAGTAAACAATATAATTGAACACTTTCAGCTAACAAAATAACGTTCATGTATCCATCCATCCAAAGATAAATATTTTCATCAAATAAATTAGCTAAACTAGATGAAAAATCTATTATATTTGAATTAATTTGTGTTCACGTAGCTCAAAAAGATGCAGTAAATCTGTCATCAAAATATAGTATGAATATTCTTAATCTTCTTTTATTTATTTTTTTCAAGTTTAATTTGTAGAACTCCAAAAATAAACGTAATTTAAAGTTTTTTTTTGTTGATTTTAAAAATAAACTTAAAACGAAGTTGTACAAATTAAACTTGAAAACAATAAATTTAAAAGTATAAATAAACCGCTTTTTTAAGTTAAATATTAATGGTTATTATTAAAAATAATCAAATGAAACACTCAAACTTTGTTTAAAAGGTCTTTTCACGCGAGTTAAGTACCCCAGCTGACCCTCACCTACAAGAAGACAATTCAGGACGCCCCCTACACCCCGCACTTCACCTTGTCTAGTAAATCAATATGTTATGTTCCTACGTATCTTGGCATTAATAGCACATTGAACTGTAAAATAAGATTACATTATTTTATCTAGTTCCGTCTGATTTCAATGCATTTGTACTCAATAAAAATGTCAACATCCTAATTGTTTCTTTAATTGTTGTTTGTTTCAAATAAACTTTAACACATCAGACTGGATTAGGACAGCTATATAAACGACTGCATCATCCTAAGTGAATTATTATATCTTGTCGATTGAATCCGAGTACTTTGCTTGTCGTATTGGTCACTAGATAATTCCTTTTGAAATTGTATTTTATTCGTTGTTTGTATTTTATAATAAAGGATAATTACATCCAAATATTATTTAATTCTTTGAATCAAAGTGCTAATTATAATAGCATACCAGCATACGAACGAAACTCAGAAGTTTTTTTTATAACATCAAAGAGAAATAAATATAATTATATGTCAAAAGCACAATAAATTTCACAATTAATGTCACAGAGTCCTATGTTAATCGCCGTGTAGACGCGAATAGCAGACACGGTCATTTCCCATCTTACACAAAAGAGCCTGCAATTCAATTAGTACCAAAGATGAACATACCTTGTCTTTTTTACGTGTGTTCAAAACTGTTCTGTTTTATCATCGCGGGGGAGTACAAATAAAGCAAAAACCTGCGGCGGCGGGTTTTAATTTTCTAGTTCCATATTATTACCTCAAGATCCTGCAAGAACTGGTTTTAAAACCCCTGCAATGAACAATATTAAGCAAAGGACGCTAGGTTAGGACATTTAAACGCTAAAAGGAGTGTCACGAGAAAATGTGATGCGCAAGTGAATGGAAGAGTGACATTATGAAGTAAATCAAATACTTGAGTAGGGTTGCTATAACACGAGAGTAAGAATGTATCTATGAATATGAATGTGCCAAGGCAAAGTAGTGTAGTTGTCTATTCACTCTGCCTTCTCAAACAATTTCCTCTGATATTAATCTGATTAATGTGAATTCTTTAAACAATATCAACTTACTACCACCCCATTTTCGATATATCCAAACCGCGCAAAACACATCACGTATCGATTGAAATGAACTCTAATTGCACTTGCTGATAAAGTCGCTTTTACGGTGAATTTGATACAGCACTTTAGTTTAAATGTAAAATAAACATAGGGCGGGTGCTTCGCGGTCACTAACTGCCACCAGGTAACCAATGCGCAGAAGTAGTCGCTTGTTTACTGATCCAATTTGCATGTACTTTGCATTCAATTGCATACAAATCATGTCCTCCTTATGGTGGCCTCTGTGGTCAATCAATCGATTGCTTACACTATAGATTTAAAAAAAAAAATTAATCATTGAACAATATAATATTAACACATCCCAAATGAAACACGAATCCGAAAAAAACAATAGAAAAATGAAAAGGTATCAGTCGCATCTGGGGCTCGAACCCAGGACCTCTGTCTATCCGTGACAACCGCTTTGCCGACATAGCTAATGAGACCAGTTCAAACTGATTTATTTTTCTGCTGTTTTTTCGGATTCGTGTTTCATTTGGGATGTGTTAATATTATCTTCTTCAATGATCAAATATTACAATGAAGTTTACAAACTTCAATAAGTTATAAAAAAAAATGAAAAAAATTATTGATTATTAATCTGAATTAGATAGAAATACGGGTAAGAAAAATATTAGATTGCGTCCGAGACTCGAACTCGAAACCTTCCCCCTTGCCGCGATGTTCTTACCCATTGGACTACTTATCTGATCCGGAGTGGTAGATACTCTTAAGTATCTCCCCGGTGAATGATTACCAATCCGAATCGAAACGTTGCTTGAAATGGCTCAATCCGTATTAAATCCTTTTTATGACCAGATCTGAGTAGCCAGGTAGTTCCAAACTTTTCCCATTTCTTTCCTTTCCTTACTACCTTCAACCTCATAACATACCCTGATTGGGGATTCCAGAATCCCATTGGTTTTGGTTAGTGCGAAGCACTCTTGTGCGATATTTACATCAAATGCCTCCGGCGATGAGTTTTTGAAACTCGGTATTTGTCAAGCCAACTACCTACTTACCGCGGTGTTAGCCTGGGGTGAGTTGAGACCACAAAAAATGGTGTACATTGTGGGAGTTTAACCGGCACTCTTTCAATTTTAAGTGAATTGCGCAAGTCATAACGGAACTGGTGGAGGTACTAGAGAGCGCCTCAGTGCTACTTCGTTTCCTTGGAACAACAAGGTTCTTTCAGATATGAGATTCAGAGGTTGAATCTCGAATAGGAAGTAATAAAAAATGAAGATTTTGAAAAAGTAAATAAGATGACCATATTCTAATTGAATTTTCTTTATGTTTAAGAACATTCTGTGAAAAAAAAACTATCGTTTGGTCAAAAAAACTAAGTTTAATAAAAAAACAAATTGAACCTTCTTTTGAAAATCGGCTAAATCATCCAAACAACAGAACACATCGTAGAAGAATGTCCCCTTCATCAGTGTCCCTACAGTACATCTGTGCTGAACCAAGTGACTCCCGATGCCGTCGACTATGACCTCCACCAACTCTCATCCACCATTCGAAGAAGAAGAAGAAACATAGTTTTATGGCTAAATGTCATGTTTTTTTTACATAGAAAGTTTTTAAACGTTAAGAAAATTCAATTAAAATACGTTCTGCATATTCCCTTTTTTATGTGTCTTATTCACCCAATATTTTTTTATTAGCCAATGTATATATACTCTACATGGAACGTGTATGAATTGTACAAATATTTCAACATACCGGAATGAAATATTATTATTGTTAGTGTCATTTTTTTCTGTTTCACTTAATGATGATACCTTATTATCCTCGGGGAATGAGCTCGGTACAATGCAAATGATTCCACGTTGCTTCCAAAATTATTTTGTTTATTTCATATAGAACTAATTTGCCTTAAATTTGAAAACGTAACCTTCTTGTGGAATAAAAATTATATCAAGTGTTTTAAATAGAACTGTGATGCGTAATGATCTGCGAACTTTCACAGACGTTGGACCTATTTTTACTTTAATACAAGTACTGACAGACTGTAAACAGAACAAAAGAAACTAACAATGGACTAAAACCTCAGTCTGTGGTGGGTGCTGCACGTGTGCCCATTCTTTGCACCGTAAATACTGATTTCCCGAGGCGCCCGAGGAAAACAGCGGAGGGGAGCCACAATCTGAATAGCAACAGTGACCGAATAATTTTAGACGTAGAAGAGCATCGTGCACACTTTTTCTTCCTTTAATCATAACCGTATTGCGTCCGATGCGATTAGTTGTAAAACATATTTTTATTGGTTATTATTAGCATCCAAAAAATTAAATTTTTTCTTAGGCTCAATATTTCGGTGGATACAGGTTTCCCCATGTAAAACCAACAATTTACTTGGAATTCTAGGTACTTTGGTTATATTTTGGTTACTAATTAGGTACTTTGCGACAAGAATTTACAACATTCTTCCGGTTAGCATAAAAAATCTGATTCACAAAAAATATTCAAACACAATGTAAAAAATGGATTAAAAGTAATGAGAGGGCATTAACCGTTGCACTCATCCAAATTCGAAATTATTGATTCAACGATTTACGAAGCACATCTTAATATAAGTATATATTCATAGGTATTTTAAAACAATAAAATAACGATTTACGAAGCATATCTTAGTATAAGTATATATTCATAGGTATTTTAAAACAATAAAATAATTTGCAAAATTACTGCCTCAACACAGGCTAGCCTAGTAAGGCGGGTTATGTCAACTATAACTGTTATTATATTATTTTCTATTTTACTTTATAAACCACTGTACACTTACATTATTATATTATACTTTTAACGTATCAAGAATGAATCAATTTAAACAAATAAAACATATTTCTTTATAAAAAATATAAGTTGTTGCACAATACGTGTAAATAACCAAGTCAAGATTGCATTACAAAATGTAATACCAAGCGAGCTAAAGGCCTATATTTCACCGTAAACAAGTTAAAATTACATCACAAAATGCAATGATTTCATAACACCTCCAAATAATGTTGACGGCGTCCTATAAAAATCGTACGCACATAGGCACGTGCTCTATTCCCGCTCACGACCCTGACCAAGTAACATTTACACTGTAAAGCTGTTTCACCATGAAAATCGACCATCATCATTTATTTTCAATCTAACCGGACCTGCCTTCCTCACCAAGTGAGAAATCTTCACTCTACCCAGACCCACTCTCCTCACCAGGCGAGAGACCTAAGCCCGACCGGTCCGATCCTAAAGCCGTCTCCGGATATGAGAGACCTCCGCCGAGACGCTGCTTCACCTCGGATGCCTCAACTTACCGCTGTTAGGAATAGTCTTTACACCCAGCAACAGCTGACGTTACCTCAAGTGAACCACGAGCTTGCAGTGACCGGTCTGACTCTGAAGTCGTCCCCGGATATGCCGCAACCTGAGCCCGACAGCCACTCAGCCTACCTACGAGCTTCCAGCGACTGGTCCGACCCAAATGCCATCCCGGATACTCAGCAAACCTCGCTCATATGACAGCTGACACCACCTCAAGCGATCGACCATTCTGGCCGGTGGTACAAATCAAGTACGCTCTGGGCGACGACATCCCCACTTGGAAACTAAACACCTTTCTCAGGAGGACTAGCGAATCACAATAGTGATGCGTTCCTGTGTGCCGGTGCTTAAATATTTACAGTCACTTGTGCGGGCCTACACGTCTCGTACAAATATCTTTTAGTTATAATTAAATTTAATTACAATAAAGATATTATTATTATTTTTGTAAATGTATATACATATACATTACGTATCATATTATGATAAAATGTCTCCTGAGTTATCAATCCAAATGGTAAATAAAGTCAATTTCAATCACATTGGTACAGTTACAAAGTACAAATCTGTATTGGATGTTAAGCCATCGATTTGTAAAAAATAAATATACCACGATCCCTTTTAATAAGCGCCAACGCAAATAATAATTAATTTATGACGGTTGCACAATGAAAAACACGCGCGTAAAAGTCCAATATTTATCGTTGACTAATAAAATTGTTTGAATTA
Source organism: Halesus radiatus (assembly GCA_022606495.2). Lineage (NCBI taxonomy): Eukaryota > Metazoa > Arthropoda > Insecta > Trichoptera > Limnephilidae > Halesus > Halesus radiatus. Next base: position 12,353 of record JAHDVE020006295.1, read on the forward strand.
GATTACAGATAGAGTATTTTTTTTAATATGAAAAAGCTCGTCAAATTTCCCTTAGATACAGTCATAACATTTCGGTAATTGCTTTCAATTGGGGATGCTTGGTGATAGCTAAATTGCATGTGTACCAGCCTTTCAGATTTCTTAGATTGTTACCTGGTTCCTGGGATGGCGTGTAACTTGTCATTTCAGAACATTCAAAGAGGAAGACAGGTTTTGACGTCTTTGGGGGGAATTTCCATATAATGGCCCTCATTTAGTATTTCCGATAAATACATTAGATTTGTAAGTCCTGATAATTTTGCTTATTGCTTTTAAATAATTAAATTAATTTATAAAAAAAAATTATGAATGTATAAAAAAATTTTAAAAATTAAAATGAATATAAAATTACCGTATATGATATACAAAGGAATAGAATAAAATTATAACCATATGAATTAATTTCAGACTTAATAGTATGAAACGATGATATTGAATGAAAATGTAGAAAATAAAATCGAGCGTAAAGGGACAATACATATAAAAAAATAAAAAACAAAAAAAAAATTATCGAAACAACCGGAGAAGCGAGGAACTTATTACTAACAAAAAAACTGTAAACCAAGATTTTTACCAGATAAAAAGGTAGAAGAATGTAATCCTCCAATGCAGTTGTCACAAATATGGTCATACCGCATTACGGCGCCTTCAAATAAACAGCAAGCCGAAATGCTTCCATTGTGCAGAAGAGCACAGCATAAAAGAATGAGTAAAAAACATGAAACACCAAACTGCATCAACTGCATAGAAATCAACTTGAAATTAAAAACTACAATACCAACAAATCACAAATCTAATACTGACCAATGAAACCACAGTACAAAAAGGCTTCTTTCTCCAACAAAAAATATTAATTATAATTAAAAATGGGTGATTTCATTCTAAAACAAATTGACAAATTCTATAAAATGAACGGAGAAATATGTGAAAATATTTCAGATATTAATAAACTATGCCCCAATGTCAGCTCTCCGTTTTTGTTATGACATATGAACATTAGAAACGCAATAAAAACATGTATGAATTTCTGACAAACATAAACGATTTGTTTATATTTCCGTCTGCAGAGTTTTAACGGAAACCCACTGTAACAACAACTAATATATATATATATATATATATATATATATGTACGAGTACTACTGAAATGTAAAGGAATTGCAACAACAACAGCAAATAACAAAAACAGTGGTATTAATATTTAATCATAAGGATTTTCAAGTGAAAAATCTGCACACAATTTGTAGACTGTTTAAAAATAGACATTAATTAATAAAGAATCATAGCAATATACCGCACGGATAAATCAAATATAACCGATTTCACAAATGAACTATGTCAATACCTCAACAAACTATCGAAAATATTTACGATTGTCAAATAACAACTTAAGAAAAAAATAACGTCTTTAACACGATGACAGATTTCAACTATAAATCCTGTATTAATAACTACACTCGAGAAATATATAATCAAACAAAATCCTGCTTAGATGACATCTGGCGTAATTTACATCTAAACGACATAAATACTATAAATTCTACTGAATTGTGAAAATAAATATAACTGACCATCACGCGTGGCTTATATTACATTAGAAAAATAAAAAAAATTACTGAAAACCCAAATTAAGACATTCTAATCTGCAGCTAGATTATAATTTATTAGAAAAATCACTAAGAACTTGAAAACACATTATCTAAACATATTAAATCGACAAATATAATAGAAATGACTCCCAATTATAAAACAACAAAAATACTGACCCGAATTACAAACGGGTTAAAGCCATTAAAAAAAAATAACTTGCATAAAATAACACGAAGGCCTATAGCTAATAATCAAGTAGTATCATATTATGAAAGATATAAAAATATACTAACTACTTTAATTAGAAACACAAAAAACTACTATTACAGTCATATTATAACACATCAAATGATAATAATAATAAAATGGTCAACAATAAACGAGATAATAAACAAAAAAAGAAAAAAACAAAAGATGCCAATTTTTTTAAATCACAGATGAAAATACAACACGTAATGTACAAAAAGATACAAAAAGTGATGAAATATTTTAAATAACTATTTTGTAAATGTCGGCAAAAAGCTAGCTCCATAAACACGTCTAACCCGAATATAATGAATACACAAGACACAACACAACATCAATGTTATGTCATCTACCCGATAGTAGAATATGATATTGAAAAAACTATTGATGATCAAAAAGAAGGAACCGCCCCCGGATTTTATATCATATACGAGTAGGTTAAAACACTTAGCACAATGAAACTATACCTAGTACCCCCCATAAAGCATTTAATAAAACTAAGTCTAAGTGGTATTTTCCAAATAATTGTAAAACAGCAATCATCACCCTAATCCACAAAACAGAATGCCGTAAAGACCCACAAAATTAAAATGATTTTTTTTTATTAAACAACCTTTGTAACTTTTTTCCACTTATTTATTTTCGACCGGACCGGTTTCACCCTATCACGGGCATCCTCAGACTGGTACAATGAATACTAAAACTGTGGTATATATAGCATGGATGTCGGGAGTGAGTTCCCTGCTTTTCTAATATTGTTTTAAATTTATTTTATTGCTGACGGTAATGTTTATTGTGTTTTTAAAAACTACTTTCGGGTTGGTTGATTACCCTCTGGAAGACGGATTACATTGTGTTTATTTACTGAATCTATAGGGTTTTTCTTTTTAAATTATATAACGTCATTCGTCAGCTTATATTTGAACAGATGATTCTTTCTAGTTTTGTTATTTCCCTGTAATTTCCGTCTTGTTTGCTAAGATGAAATTTTATAGCAGTTTTGTCCCCTAGTCACATGAACTACGGATTAGTATTCATTGTACTAGTCTGAGGATGCCGTTGGTAGGGTGAAACCGGTCCGGTCGAAAATAAATAAGTGGAAAAAGGTTTTTTAATAAAAAAAAAATCAATTTAGTACGGAATTCCACCGTAAATTGACAATTTCAAAATTAGTAATAATCCACAAAATTATTGCCCAATATCACTATTGTCAAATATATATAAGACAAATGAAAAAATTGTACAAAATAAATCTGGAAATTCTAAGTAGATGATAAAAAATAATTTCTAATCATTTTGGATTCAAAAGAAACACAAGTACTCAAAATGCTATTGCGAATTAACTAATTACCTATACACCGCCCAAGATTCTAATAAAAAATATCTTGGAATATTTACAGATCTAAAAAAAACCTTTAAAAAAAGATGAAAAAATAATGATTAAATTAAAATCATTTGGAAAAAATAAAAGACCCCAAAAAGTAAAATTATTCGATCAAGTTAGTGACTCAGAATATAGCGATTTCTCAATACCTCAAGGCACAGTTTTTGGCCCTTTGATCTTTATCATATATGTCAATGATATTTTTAATGTTTCTAAATATGGAAAATTTATCTCCTACACAGACGACAAAGTGCTATTATTAAAAGCAAATACGTAGACGGAACTAAACAATATAGCGAACACAGGTGTCAATGAACTAACATTGTGATTTGATATAAACATACTAATACTGAATTTAAAAACAATTACTACATTCCATTTTGCATTAAAAAAACGAAACAGCAGAAGATATTCGTATTTCGATCGACTCTAGAATAAATACACAATAACATAATTGCTATATCTGGTGTTTAATACCTAGGCATAACAATATACCAATGCCTAAAACGGCCCCTACACATAAACATACTCAAAGACAGAGTAATGAAACTAATATACATCTTCAGACGTCTAAGACATATTCTAAACAATCTAAACAAAGAATTACATAGTATCAAGAACTTTGCTTTCTGTCAATCAATGGTACAATATAGCGTTATAGGGTGGGGTGGTACTTTTAAAAATTACACATAAAAAATATTAATGGCAATTATTCTAAATAAACCAGACACATATTCATCAATGTTCTGTTCAAAGAAGTCAGTCAGAAAACTAAAAGAATTATATTTTTAACATGCAACTTTACAAATTGTGCCCTTTAAAAATAATAACATTTTAAATTTCACCATAAAATATAAAATATATAACACACTAAAAATATAAGTTAAATAATATAACATATAAATAAACAAATATCTACAAAAAAATAACATACCTCCCAAGCTTAGTTTATTAATGGGGGTATATTTTATATATAATATTATTTAATTGTAACACACTACTAGTGGAAAGTATTGCAACTTCCATTTTTTGTTATTGATGTAACTTATCATATATAATTTTTTTTAAACTTTTTTTTATGAGTTTTATTTTTCAATGTACATTTGTTACTATTAATAATTTGCTACCGGTTTCGACACTTTTGGATTCTTACAATTATCTTAAATTATAAAAGTACAGAAGTAATTAGATATTGTTGGGTGGGGGTAGTGGGGGTGGTGAATTGGATTGGGGGAGGGGGTGGGAGGAGTAAAAATATGGAAATAAAGGTGACTTGTAGGGTGCTTTTATTATTTTTATTTTTTTTTATTAAGGCACACATAAGAATTTTTAAATTTAGTTTTTGAAGCTATGGCTCATTTCTTTTAGTGATTGGCAAACTCGCAATAGTTATTATTTCGTAAACAGAGTTCCTGTTCCCAGAGTCTAGTTTTAAAATTTCTAGTTATCATACCTACATACTGTGCGTCATACACATTACAATCTAAAGTGTACATTAATTATTATTATTATTAATTTATTAGAAATTTTTGGTATTATTAAATCTTGTAATTAGTGTACAAAGCTGGAAAAATTGGTATCTGTATTGGTATTGTAATCTGGTATTATGTGAGATATTTTTAAAGGTGGGTTGCCTGTAAAAACAATTTTTTTAATGAATTTGTAAAATAAATATAAACATTGGAAATTAAAACTCTTCGAAAAACAAAATATCTAGAAAATTTTACATTATAAACGCCTAAGAAATACAAAAAAAATCTATTGAAAGACTATCGTATTGCTTTATTACATGGTCCACTTTGTATATAAGAACATGGAAGATTTTAAAGGTTCATTAATTAACATTTTACCGTTTTATTATTTATTTTTTTGCAAGAGCGGTGAGAAGCGCAATGTTTAAGGCAGTGATGCCCAACCTTTTTAGCCAGAGGGCCAAATTATACAGTACCATTTTCTTGCTGGTCGCAGGGCATACGGTATGTACAGCTTGACACGGTAGTCCATATGTAACTTTTCAATCGGCAGGGTCGCTAACCTACTTCTATTTAAAAAACTCTAACTTTTTATTAAATCAATGAATCCTAAAACGCTAAAACCAAGCACCGCAGGCAACACGTTTCTGTCTCTGATTTAGCATAATCAGTAAATGCTGTCGACTTTTATTATTCCGAAATATTAAATACCAAATGCTTGTAATTTTGAGCGATTTCTAAATTGACAATAAAAGGTTTGTCGTGATACCCTATCGTATTTTGTAAAACTTAACGGACAACGTTAAATATGTAATCATAGCACCCGGAAATTCAAACGATTACTATTAAACATGAAATATTTAAATAATAGATATTAATATAATATAATATGATAATATCTACAGACTGTAAGTGTCCAAACATATCGTCTTTAAAAACATACAAAAATGTTATAAAAAACTGAATTTAAACCAAAGATATCAACCTCTTACAAAACTTAGTCAAAAAATCATTTAGATTTATAAAAATAAAATATTATATAAAATGAAAACCATTAAAACGCTTCAAATCTTAATAAAAGAAAATCTACATTTTCTTTCGTTGTTTAAAAAAAAAGCTTGTTAAAAAAGCTTGTCATTTTGAGCGGCTGATTTAAAACGTTTTGACTTCAGTTGGCCGCTGAACCTCTTTGCAAGACAGAAGAGAAACCATTGCATATTTTTACTGCAAAATTGGTAATGTTTTGTTTGGCCGAGTGGGTCGTAAGGCTCGCGGACACACGAAATGGGCTCACTGGGATTGTGCTTCACTAGTCTAAGATATAGGGTTTAAATATAGAATAGAAGAAAGAGCACCGGTAAGTTGTTCTGTAAGTGCTAGTACCAACGTGCTAATGCAAACCTTGGTAGGTTATGTGACGTAGTAAAAAAAAGGCTTCTAAAATTACCTTTCGTTTAAATCAGCGTAAACTATCGAAAGGTGACTGGCATCTCGAAATATGCATAGCTTTTGATTTCTAGAACTTTTAGAATGAGCTATAAAGCTAAGAAGTATTCTAAAACAATATTTTTGTCATTGTGTGAACAATTGTATTATTCAATATTTTGGAATAACTTATTGAAGCGTATGCATTGTAATATAGTTTTTAATTATTTAACAACTCTCAAAATGAATCATGAAACATTTTAATGGAATCTATTGGCTAATGAAAGAAATGAAGATCTTTATTACATACTACAGATATAGTATATCAAATACATAGAAAAGAATCATGCGTTTTATTTGGTAAAAGCATGTTAAAATCCTTCCGCAAAACAATAGACTCCATTTTAAGAGTTGTCTGAAGACTGAGGATTGAGTAAAAATAAACTGGTTGTGGTTTCACAGCACAGTGTTTTCGGTAGGGAATATATTGAAGTAGGGAGTGAAAAGGAGGAAGGGATGAGGTGGGGTAAAGGAGGCAAGGGCGTTATCGGAAGAGTTTGGCAAACAGATTTCCCGTTCCGGTGGATCAAAGCCGGATGTGGAAATTGGAAGTAAACGGAATCTACTGTTGCTTCAAGCCTGTGATAATTCAACCACAGACTTGCTGTTTCTCTGTGATTACATAACTACAGCTCGTACATAGATAGTGTTAAACAGTTGCGTTGACATGAATGAAGAACAATAATGTTATAACCTTAAAAAGTGTATGTGTTAAATAGGTACTTTAATTAGTCGTGTGCTCTTATTTCCTTGTGGAAGTTTCTTTCGACCTTCCCAGTACACGTAGTGTAGGAATGTGTTAACCAAACCGCACAGCGAAAAACTTTAACGATAAAAATAATTTTAATAGTCTTCAAGCGGGGAAGAGAAAAGAGTAATGCCTGATGAACACAGAAAAATAAGCTGGTAGAATGGGAATAATTAGATTACAAATTTAATTATAAGTTATGCAAAATTTCAATAAAATCATTAAAAAATATTATTTAAAAATAATTGGAATCAATGTGGACTTAAATAATCCTTAGCCATCCAAGAGCGAGCAAACGCTCTTTGATAAAAAAAAGTTTTACTCTAGCGGAGCCCTTTTTAACGAGTTGCTCAATTTATTTATTAATCCCTTTTTTCTTGACTGAGCAGCTGTACTGTCACAAACGTATCAACCTTTTATTAGTCAATTAAAGTTAACTCAGTACTCTTGTTAAATCAATGAATAAGAATAACTTTGTTTACACCACTTTTAATATATATTAAAATATATTAAAAAAATATACATATAACATGTTTTCCACTGAAAACCTTTTTACAATATTCAATGTACTTACAGTAGATAAAATATATAAAAAAATGCAAATATTCGAATTTTTAAAAAAAAAAATCGTTAAATAATTTAGAATTAAATATAATCGCAATATATCAGCATAACATTAAAATCCCACAATTCAACACCAAGCATACGCAAAACACCTCCCTCTATCTAGGAATAACTTTTTTTTAACAGTATTTCTCGAAATCTTAAAAGTATAGAAATATCCATGAATTCCAACATACGAGTAAATTAAAAAATTACCTCCAACTACTGTAACAGACTTTTATTTGTTATTGGTATTAGATTTTTCCATAAGCCTTGCGTTTTTTTTCTATTATTTTCTTTAATAATGTTACTATATATAACTAACTAATTTTACACGACTAATTCGTATTTTCCTGTTATACTATACAACGATGTTTTATGTTATGATCTTATTATTTCAGCGAAAATCCCTCACCAAACTGCCGAAAACTCTTTTGTTTTATGGTGAGAAGCAGCCATATTATGTTTTTTGTTACAATAGTGTAGATTTTTTTTTTACAATAAATGTCAATCATATTTATTTAAAAAAAAACGTTTTAAATAAAAAAAAATGTTTCGATAGAAAAAAAAGGTTATTAAATTATTCAAATTATTATTAATTATTATTGTTCTCGCATCTCACAACTGAGCGCTTCTATAACAAAAGGTACCTAACGACAATTTACATTTTGTTCGAAACTTGAACACAATTATGTTCACTATGACAACTTCTATGTGGAAAATATAACATTTTTTAAAATACTAGTTTTAAAATATCTTCACTGTATTATGAATATAGAAACTAACATAGCGAATTCAGTTGCTATCAAATAAAATTAAAAAAAAAAAAAACGGTTAATAGTCGTTAGGTACCTTTTGATATTGAGGTACTCATCTACCCGATGATGGGGACTGTAAGGCTTGCCGAAATATTGGCTAAAGGCAATCACGATGGTATTATTGTTATTAGTATTAAAACATGCTTTTATTACCTACTATTTTATGAACCTACTAAAATGCTCACCGATATTTATATCTATGGTTTAAATTGTGGCTTTGACCTGCATATATAATTCAAGATGTCACATATACAGTTCAATACGTTGAGTTGAGTAAATCCATTCAAATACATATTTTACCCTCATGTATAACCAGAGGCGTGCATTCCACATATGCATAGAAGCACTAAAATGCATAAAATGATTGCTCGAAATCTATCTAGACTTTCAAAAATATGCTCGGAGTTCCCGTTATAACTAAATCGCAGCGACGTGCGCGCCCCACCGATCGCCATACACATCTATACTTGTCAAAAACAGGAACTAATTTTGCAAAATGATGCGCCCGTTTGACTCGTTTGTTTTAGTGTCGAAAAAGGCCGTGCCTTTCGGTACAAATCAGAAAGATAGCAGTCAGTGCCATCTGCTGATACCTCTAATCATTCCAACCAACGTCGGCTAAAAGCAGCAGATTAACCTTCGGAAAGTTTTTTTATACCAATTATTTCGCTGTTTTTCCTACTGCCTAACACTAATTAAAAATGCCGTGTATTCCCCTGAGCGAGAAATGGGCTCAGTTATTTTGGTGACACCAAACTCGTGAATTCTCAGTTATGCTATTATCATGGGATTAGTATTATATCATATTCATACTCCAGAAACACGTTAAATAGATCTTTTAAATGTTCCTTTAAGTAGTAGTCTAGGCGCCCTCGTGGCTGCCAGCTGCGTTTTACAGTCGCTCCTGATTTAACTTGGAAGTATTGGGAAGTTATCAATTTTCCCGGTGTAAAAATAGCATGAAATAACATGAAATAATTTTTATGTTCTTTTTATAAAAATTACATAATTTTAGTGCTGTCGATTCGAGCTTAAATCAAGTTTATAATAAAAACCCAAATATTTCAAATATTTTGAGTTGAAATCTGCTTCGTTTTGCCGAATTAACGCAACGGTCATCGGTCACATCTGGCGGTCGGTCGGTCGGGTTACTCGGGCTACGGCGGTTGTAAAAAATATTGTATACAACCGGGAAGTGGGCTGCTGGGACCCCAACAAGGACACTGCCAGCTGGGGCGAGAACGAGCCTTTACCTTCGTCATTGAGATAGTGGCCAAGTTCCTCAACAAGCACGACTTTGACCTGATCTGCCGGGTGCATCAGGTGGTAGAGGACGGAGGTGTGAGTTCTTTACCAAGAAGCAACTGGTACTGCGAAAGATTTGATAATGCAGGAGCAATGATGTCAGTGGACGACACGCTTTGAGGAAGTGCTTTCCGGATCTGAAGCCGGCTGACAAGCGCCTGGCGTACGTGCAGACCAACACCAACCGTCCCGTCACGCCGCCCAGGGGCGTCACCAAGACAAAGAAGATTTTGAGGGCCTCTGGATCAATCCCACCGGCCACCATCCTCCCCCGCCGCTCCACCCTTTTAAGAGTATTCTTTGTTATTTATCCTAAAAATATGGATAATAATTCTTTGTCTTAGCTTAAATACACTCTTGAATATAATGGAAACAATCACTCTATCATTTGTATTAGCGTCTTGCAATATATCGTAAGGAATAAATACAGTTAGCTTCTTTTTTATTTTCCAATTTAACATTAAATTTAGTTTTGATAATTTAACTCCATCTCTTTATATGATCTATAAATAATGTGTAATGATGGCCTGTCCAAAAAGAGAAAATAAATGTTAAAAAAAAAATTAAAAATAATAATAAATTCGTAGAATAGACGTAATATAAGAATAGGAAGTAATATTTGTACAGCGCCCCTGAGGTGATTTCTCATAAAAGCGGCGCTATAGAAATGGTACAATTATTATTATTATTCCTTTATTTTTGTCATATACAATTCATATTAGGAACTTACGACCATCGGACTAGGCACTTTTCCGTATTATAGTGATCGAAAAGTTCAATAATCTTATTTGTTTTTAATATTATTAAGGAGTTTTTTATATTTGCTTACCGTATGGGTAATAAGGGTGCACTTACTCACATAACCCGAGGCTTGTGTATTTAATTGTAATTCCAAGAAAACTCTCCAATAAGTCAATAAAGTCTTCCCTTACCACATGATGCTCATGGCTCAAACAACAAAGGGATGTAATAAGTTCGTGTTTTCATTGAGCTAAATACTTCTAGTTTAGAAAAAAGTCCTCAGTAATTTAGCGTAACATTAAAACCTTTTTTATTTTTTATTTTATATTCGATGAAGTGATTTGTTTAAAAAAAAAACAATTATATGATACACATTTTCCCCTAGGAGGGTAAGCAAAATTTGCCAAGAAAGTCTGCATATTCCGAGTACTACAAACTTAATTAAGTAATGGCTTCAGAAAAAAAATTTTCTTCCTCGGAAATAACCTTAAATTACTTTTCGTATTTTATGCCATTTTATTTTTCATCACTCATTTCGACCTGTCGTGTTTAAATTTAACGACTCCAACTTATTTGAAGGTTCGGAAATACATTTCAAAAAACATCTCTGTTGGGTCTTAAGTACCCTTCCGCTCATAATTTTATCATTTTACTCTGAAAGCTATCGAAAATATGTCGTTTATCGAGTGTTATTGTACAGAGTTTTTTTTCCAAAGGAAAAGTAAACAAAGTGTCTCGATATTGAAGTTAGACTTCTGTACAACGTGCATTACTTGTATCTATGAATTTGAAACCTTCATCTTAAGCTATCTTCGTTTCACGGTTTAGGTAATTTCACTTCAAAATGATTAGAAAATTAATTGATGTCAATATTTAAGTCCACGGTCAGCTCATAAGTTTGTATGGAATAATATGCAAAATGTAAGAATTGCGTATAGGTCCTAACCCGTACGAATATAACGTACTATTAAGTCACCCGAGCATAGTAGAGGTTGTTGAAAATTCGTCAATCATGGAATCGATTAAAATACTCATTCGTTTTGTGTTTCGATGACTATAAGGGTTGCCAAACATGGATGTCCAATAAAATGTTTAGAATACCTACCATAATATATCTCCAAAAAAATATTAAAATATTATAAATTTGCTAAATCCTATTTTCCGTGGGTACTCATGAGCTTTGTAACTTTAAATTTGTATTTTTTTTTATTTTCATGTCTTGTTTCGTAGAACTTTTTAAAAAATTATTTAAGACATATTTACAGCAAATCAAAAGTTATCTTCCAATTAAGATTGTTAAAAATATTTTATTTATTTATTTACAAAGCCTTATTCAAATTTATACTTTGTTCCCATTTTCAACGACATATTCAAATTCTGTTATTAATAACTACTCTTGGAACTTTCCATATTGAAATGTTTGGTGAAAAGCTGTTTTGTGGGTACTATTATTTTTTTTTAATTATTTTTTTTTTTGTATTTTCAGTTTGGTGAGGAGTTATTATCATAAGAGAACATTGATAGCTTTCTGATTTAAATAAGTGTGTGTATTTTTGTCAGCATTTATTTTGCCTTTTCTTTGGGGAAGGCATGATTTGAATCCCGTGTTGTAAAAAAACGTTTACTTGTAATTAATCTTGGTTGCATGTTTCTAAAATAATTTCACAAGACTGTAGTAAAAATAATATACAAAAACTTGTTAGAAGTGAATTCACACCTGTTCATGTTTGCGTTTTGGTAGAGTTTTGTTGTTTTGCAATTGATCAGTTAGCAACCTTCCGATATTGCAAAGCAGACGACTATCTCTTGAACCACAATATATTGAACTACTTTTTTCTATAAAAGATAAATTTCTCTTGTGTTGAATAGAGGAAACTGCTGTAATATTACAGAATGACTTCTACGTCTTTCCGAAGGTCGAGTTTCCAGAAGGTAAATCAGAGTTTGACCACTAGCCCGAACACTACTCAAATACATAATGTTTTACCAGTTCGAACTCTTTTGTAGCAAATATTTTAATGCATCAAATGGGAACCCAGCAGTTCATATAAGATTACAAGATGAAGTATGTACGCACCCATGTTTAAAAAAAATAAACATGAAAGCCTATTCTTTGAATACGTCGCACTAGTTATATTCAATAAGTTTCTAAAAAATAATCCTAAAAACCTGTTCGACAGTTAAAAAAAACATGACCATTGGGAAGGACTAGTTTAATTTTATTAGTAAAACATATTATCTTCTTGGTTGATTTCCTTTTAACACATTATGAAAATAACTCTTTACTTTGCTTTCACAAAAGAGCTAATATTGAATGATTAAAAAGAAATTATTTTTTTCTATTTTTATTCTGACATTTTGATAAATCTGTCTTAAAAACACACCTGATAATTATTGGCGTAGAAGACAAAAAATCTAAAACATGTTTTTTTACGGAATGAACAAGGTAAAAATAAAATACAATAAACAGCAATTTGTGTAATATATGTCAACCCTGTCGTGATACCAATCACGGAGTAACATAATTACAAAAGCGCCGAATGTCGCACGCTCGGCTTTGACAAATTTACCAACATGTTTCTGAATGGTGCATACTTCAATTTACCAACTGTTAGCACTAACTAGCTGTTGAGACCGATGATATTCGGGAATATTATTTTTGCGAGCGGGATGGAGGGTAATCCATTAGTTGCGTCTGTTATCTGCAAATCTCATAACATTTGTGTTGCGTATTAGCAAATCTGCGAAATAGACGCGCATACGTAATTTTAGTAGGTCTTAAAGTTTAGTATCTCCCAAAGCACTTCACAATTTGTTATTATTAATATTCTTGACTTTCAGTATCTAAATCCCTAAACATTTCAAGCGATAAGAACTCAGGAGATTATGAAACAATTAAAAATTTCTTAGTAATCACCACTTTATTAATATACAATTGTTTATGTTTATAATTTGTATATTCTTACATTATTTTGTTATATGTTTATCATCTGTCTCTATTTGACATTATTATTTTTAGTATTTTTTTATGTCCTTTTTCTTTTTATGTGAATACCTCACAAGAGTCCCAACTGCTTCCAACCGTCTGGAGCCAGTGAGACTATGGCATTCCCAATTGTGGAATGTTGTGAGGCTGGAGGTATTGGGGAGGGGAAGTAGAAGTGGAAGAGGAAGGTGGGGAATATCTGGCTATTCAGATCTGGTCACCAAACACGGCTACAAGCCATTTCAAGTAACGTTTCAATTCTGAATGGTGGTCTTTCACCAGGGCGATACTGAGAGTATCTTCCACTCTGGAACGTGCGCAAATATACCATATATTATTTTTAAATGAATTAATTGTGAAACAACACAAATTAATTAGATAAAAATTACTTGCGCACGCCAGGATTTGAACCCGCGACCTTCGGATTCGTAGTCGAGAGCCTTACCCCTCGACCATGGAGGCCGTCGATGAGGAAAGTTTCGTTTTTGAAACATGTTGACATGTATATATTAATAAAGTGGTGTTTACAACGTAATTTTTAATTAATTTATTAATAATGACACCACAAAGTGAATACCAATCTTTTGAAGAAATTATAAAAATATTGTAAGTAGGTTGACTAATCAAGATTCTGAATATATTATTTTTATTTCATATAAATACGCTTAGAAAATATAATTTTTTTTTTCCGTTTTTCAAAAGCGAATAAAACACCACCTCATCAAAACGCCCCGTTCCGTCGGTACCATTGAATCGACGTCGCGCTGTTCGCGTCTAAATTCTATCTGCGTAAATTCATTTTGTGTGACCGTGTGACGTCACGCACTCCCTCCCCACCACTTACCGCTCGGATTCGGTCCGTTTTGGTCGATTGAAAAAACATAACATGAGAATTAATTCAACTATGAAAACGAAGTTTTATATAAAATTATTGGTATTTCAGTTAGAAGGCCAACATGGGGACTGAAGTTCCTTATTTGCTGTAGGAACGTGAACTTTAAAGAAATACGTTTTGAATTATGTTAAAAAGATGATGTATTTTAATGAAAATTTCTTTTCACCTTAAAAAGTCGAAAAAATTACATGATTCATTCCTGTATCCTATTTCTGACAGGTGGGTTTCATTAAATTATTTATTTTTAATTACTCGATACATTCTAACTCCTCATTTGCAGATACTTTCTCCTATCGGAAGTTGGCTACCATCAGAGAAATCTTTACTCCTCGGACCGCACTCTTAACAGAACTGCACTCTTATCACTATTTATTATTTCTTTATTTTGTGTTCGTACGTGTCCCGACACATATGTTTACATCTCCCTCAATCATTTTTACGACCAATACACACAACAACAACAAACATAATTGATAATATTACTCTTCATATATGTCCCTTGGTGGATACAAAAAACGATTAAAATATAAATAAACTTCAACTCTGAAAAACTGGAATAATAAATTAAGCAAGTTTTCGTGTTATTCAGTAACAGGTAAGTTGTAGTTTATCGATATTTTATCTTACTTGGGAATATCTTATACCCTCATTCACGACTCACCCCATGGCTTTCAGCTATCCCATAAAATCCTCTTAACTTATAAAAAGGCTCATTAAATCAGTAATGAAACAACACAAGAGTTTGGTTTCTCTCAGTGGGGTATTTTATAAGCTTATTAAAGTGTTTTATCAGATGAAAACATTATAAGGTTGTTTCTAAACAAATTGGCGTGGAAGTCTTTAAGTCTGTTTACTGTCGGGCCTTAATTTATCTAGAAAAATGAATAATTCAGGTAGCAGAGGTGATTTTAAACGAGAATTGTTAGAGCTAAGCTGCGAAGGAGATACAATGAGAAAATAAATAATATTTTCCTCGGCCTAATTTAAACATTACCATCGGCTTTTTATTCCGGTAATCAACCGTTGTTATACATTGAATCTAAATTAAGTTTCATCTTGGTTGTTTTTCTTGTTTCTCTTTTATTATAGTTGCCCACTTGAAAAAAGATTCAACCTATTTTTAACGTGAAAGAAAATAAGCTTTTTGTTCAAAGAATAAATACATATATTTTCTTTGTTTTAGTGGGAAGCACTCACAATACCGCTATTTACAATAGGGTGGATGGGTTTTGGTCTATGTATTTAATGATATTTATTTGTGACATGCAATACATACAATAATTTAGAACTTTGTTTGTTAGAAATATTACTAATCATATTATGGAATAAACAACTTAAAAACTAGACTCTCTATAGAAAATCCGCCATGATTTTAAACTTTTTTTTAATTTGTCAAAGTAGTTTCGTCTTTTCATTACATTATTTTTAGATATGTAATGAAAAGATTCACATTATCTTCGTATTTCTAAATTGGATAAACGTGTGTTAATCCTAAAGAAAATTGTTTTACAAATTCCTTCAGAATTATGTCGTTCTATGATATCAATAAAAGGTTTAAGAATTTTATATATAAACTAGCATACGAGTATGTGCAAATATATACAAATTACAGATATTTTCAAAGTCTAATTGATAGTTTGACAAGCTACAGCATAAGATTTCCTTGATATGATTTTTCATAACAAAGCGGTGAAGAAATTATTATTTTATGTTTTTAACATATTTGCATATTCTCATAAATACGAGGGATTTACTCTGTACCGCAGAATCAAAAAGTATTAAGTCCAAATGTTGTAACTTACATCCTTCCGTATTAAACTCCATATTATTCACTCCTCCAATGAATGGTAGTAACATACGAGCAAGTTAAACATTATTTAAAACACAAAATCGTCATGTCAAAAATCAAAATTTGACATGTCAGTTAACACTGTTTACTGAATAGTGAATAGGTACTTCTAAGACACCATTTAGTTTGCAAAAATCGTATAGAACTTTGAAATCCCACCAAAAAGATAACAGATATAAAAATACGACAGTGATTTATGCTAAAGTAATTCTCAAAGGGAAGTACGATATTAATAAAAATGATCGAATGTAACTAGATTTCGATTGTTCAATTGATAGAGGCACTTGTCCCAATAAGACTAGAGAATCTGGGTTCAAGTCCAAGCCGTGACCATTACCTTTTTTTATTTTATGTGTATTCGTCTATTTTATATTAATGTTTACTTTTTTTCTCTTACCTGGATGATAAAATATAAAAAAACGTAACTAACAACTTAACCTCTACTTATACACCTAAACTATATCATTAAATCTAACACCCATATAACCTCTATCTGCTTATATTAATTTTTCTTCAACTATTCTTTTCTTTCTTCATTTTTATTATTGTGTACATGTTAGGATTAAACTTGCTTAATTCTTTTTTAAATCTTCAGCAAATTATATAATTTATGTACCTACATTTGTCGAGACACAGGAATTTCCCAGTGAGACAGACATCAATCAATCCCTTATGTGTTCAATTTTACAAATGTAAATAAAAATGAAAAATGTATAAATATTTTTGTTGATAGTCGTAGATATTGTCTTCTTCAATTAACTATTTACGAAAATGTGAAAATCACAAAATTTGGACTTAATACAGTTTGCTTCTGGGGTATGGGATTATAATCTACTTCCACCTAGGCATAATTTGAGTATTTATTTTCTCAAAGGATTTTTTTTCCAACGCTTGTTAAAATATCCCCGAGTTCAATGGGTAAATTGACATTTAAAAAAATCAAAGCTTGTTTAGAAAAATGTCGTATTTTGAAAGGCTTCGTATTTCTAAGCATTCCTGAAATTCAATCATAATATTATTACCTCTTATTTCACTAATACGCAAACATCGGTTGTAGATTTTATAGAAAATTGCTTACCTACGTATTTCCTATATACACATGTTGTTTATTATTCATTTCAAATCATACGATCATACAAAAAACATCACAGAAATATTACTGTATCAATGTAAAAATATGCATATTTTTTTGTATTATTTTTTTTTATACAAATTGGACTAGAATTGAAATGGGGATATTATCTAAATAGCTCTGTACTGACTATGACAGGCGTGCGACGCATAACCTAGACGACTGCGAGCAAGTATCAAGCACTAGTTGAACATTGTGCAAAAACCCGAAGTATTACTACGGTCACAATTGATTATTATTCTTAAATTAACTCCACACCCCATGTCATATTAGGACGTGCTGTATGGAGGGTCTTTTAATGAAGGGAAAGAAGGGAAGGAGAGGAAGTTCTGAGTCGGAAAAATTTATAAGCGATGGGTAGGAATCCATCTCTCCCACTGTGGTGCAAGGCGATGTGTCGAGAGAGTCCGGCTGGAGAGGTCAAAGGGTCTCCCTCAACCGGCCTTTCCCGATCCAGACCACCACGCATCTATTTCCGTTTTTTAAAGGATAAGGCCTTTTCCTTATCCGTAGGCTTAAAGACTTTTTTCTTAACTGTGGTTCCGGTTCTCTCGGATGACGGCTGTTACTCAACAAATGACATTATTTAATATCGATATTTGCGTAATTTTAACAACAAGAAAAAACTATTTAATTATTAACTTTAAACATTATTAGTGAGTCATTTATCGCAAAAAAGTGCTATTAAATTAACCGAATTATCGAAATTGCGAGGATTATAAAGTAACTATGAAATGTCATATACGAGTAAAAGTGATTTAAATTTTAAGAATTATCATAAAGTACAAGCGCAAAAGTAAGTAACAATAAACTACATATATTACATATACGTGAAGCAGCGATAATTTTCAATAATACTGTAATAATTAAACCACAAAATCCTTTAAAAATGTATTTTCATTGACATGTAATCGGAATCCCGGTTAGGCAAAATGTCTTTAACCCTGGATAAGGACAATGCCTTATCCTTAAAATTAAACAGTATCAGGTCCCTGGATAAACCTCACCCCGTGAATCTGGGTACCCCTACTAGGTGACTTAGCGAACCAATCGAGGTACCTATGGCAGGGTGTTTATTATCCAATGAATGGTTCCCGGTTCCCGGAGTGGGCGGCGGTACCCAATTTGTCGGTTAGGAACTGCCTCGAATGCTACGAGTGCGGTGTGTAGACGGGGCTATTGAAATATTAGTATGTACCTACACCATGTGCGTACATTCGTTTGCTATTTTAAAGATAACATTGTATCATGTCTCCTAAGGAATAAACAGATAGGTTTTTTTTTTATTTAGACATACACTTTTCACTTTAATACAAATTATAGGTTGGTATATTCAAATCTACATTGTTACAATACATATTACGTATGCTCATGTAATATCTTATTAATTTAGTCTGGGATGAGAATTCTTCTTAATGAATGTATGTTTGACCAATAATAATAAAATGAAAGAAAGTGTGGAGAGATGATGTGGAGAAGTGTAGAGAAGTTATGAAATCTAGAATTGTAATTAACTATGAATAAAAGTTTAATGAAAAAAATAAGTGTATTTTAAAAGTGATCATGTTAAGATTAATTGTTAGTAAGAAATCATGAAAAATGGCAAAGTCTATTAATTTTTGGTAGTGGATATATTTATTTATTTATTTGTAGGAAACAAACAGCTTTTAGTACAGATTTATATACAAAGGAAGTTTTACAAAAGGCAAGCCAGCAAAGTTTCTTATGCTAAAAGTGGTTAAGTAAGTATGTTCTATTACAAAAACAAAATAAGAAGTAAAGGAGGAGAGGAAGAGGAAGATAGGATCGGGACAGGAGATGCTCTCGAAACATTTTATAGGCGTGCATTAGAATTTGTGATCGTACGTATTATTGTGGTTCGATATTTTGAGAGGGTATTGTGAAGAATGTCGATATTGTGAAATTATGTGTTATATTGCGCACAAATACGGGGAATTGGAGAATTTTTCCTGAGATTGGTCCTGCATGCGGGCAAATAAAAAAAATCGGTTTATCGGGTTGGTCTTGATGGTATGTAAAAGTTAATGAGTTCTGGCGAGTCCAGGCTATTATTAATAATTTAAAATAATAAGATTTGATCAAATATTAAGCGGCGCGTTTGAAGCGTGATAAAATTATGGAATTTTAAGGATTCGGTATTATTTGCAAAGTGTAAATTAAATTTATAATTTATATGCTTAAAGAATTTACGTTGAATGCTTTCGATTCTTTCAATATGGTTTTGGTATAAAGGTGTCCATATCGGTGTGCAATATTCTAAATGAGGGCGGATATACGCTGTGTAAAGGGAGTATAGAGTATTTATGTTGCGAAAGGGTTTTGTAATTCAAATTATGAATCCAAGCATTTTATTGGCTTTAGTGATAACCTCGTTAGATTGTTCAATAAAATTTAGTTTCACATCCAGTATTACCCCAAGGTCCAAAGGTATATATGTTATGATCGCGCTAGTAATTGGTGAGTTCTTTGCTGAATTAGTGTCGTTCGCTTCTACGTGAACGAGCGTAGCCTGGTATCTCTTTAGAACATTACCTTCATCGGATAGCATTTCGGGACTATCGATTTTATTATTAAGCAGGTTATGTAGAAACAAAGGATCGTTAATAAGATGATTGGTATATACTTTCAGGATAGCCATGATGAAAGATCTCACCATTCAGAATCGATTCGTTGCTTGAAATCACTTTAGCCGCGTTTAGTGACCAGATCTGAATATTCCCAACCTTCATCGTTCCTACCCCCTTCCCCTTCCGATATCTCTCAGTATTACAACATACCACAATTGGATATGCGATAGTCCCACTAGCTCTTTTTTTTTTTTTTTACAGTAACTCCACACAGGAGACCAAGGAGGAAACAATTTCCCTCAAGGCCTATATCATCTTTGGGGATGCTGTGTGGAGGATC